>JAYKKT010000079.1:25780000-25980000 GCA_036023115.1 Brasenia schreberi | reverse complement strand
TCATCTCTTTCAATAATTAATAGGCCCCTAAACCCATTCATGAGTCATGGTAGCTTTAATTTAATTTATTTTATCATTTTTTATTAAGAGAAATCCTCTTTGAGCTAAATCCCCTGCTCGAACACAACTACCTTGATTCATGCTTTATGGAATGCATACAAGAATCAGATTCTCATCAGATGTTTCACATTTGGAAAATATTTCTTAAACTATATATGATATGTAAAAGAATGCACTTTAACATCAATATGAATATTTATATCCTTTTTGGTATGCAATCCAAGAATTAGTGATCCCTAAATTAATAGTTTGAGCTTCATTCTTATCGCAAATACTTGAGATCTTTATTTTAGGAACTATATTTTCTAGAAACAACAGTTCTAGAAATATTAGTTTTCAAGTCCGTTGTCGATTTCACAATGCAAGCATGCCCTAATAGTTCTTTTTTCCTTTTTCCGAAAAATGAAGACATAGGCAAAGGTTTATGACGGGTTTACGTAGCCGTTCCTATCTATGAAAACAAAGAATCCATGTAGTCGACCCATTATTTAGTTGTTGTTGTAACTCAGGGCTTATGCAACTCTATGCCACTGACTAAGAACATGATGACTTTATGATATACTGACAATTAGTGTGTGGAAGCAGGAACTTCTTTGCAGTCCTAATGAAACCTACCTGATCCGATCAGGTTTGGGTTCGGGTATAAGGTACCCAACACATACCCGACCTGATACCCGTTATACACACATACACGCCCCATTTCAGCCCTGTATCCATCCCGTTACCCGTGCCTGCCCCATTTAGAAACCTTTTTTGTGATGTTTTGGATCACACTGGGACTTGGGATCCATTCGCTTCCCCTAAAGAATCCGATCCCTAAAGGTTTCCTGGAGTGAGAAAACATCTCCCATAAGCTCGACCGCCCAAGCCCCAAGCCCACTTTGGAAGCTTTTGCCACATTTCAAGTCAAGAAGTTGTGTTTGTGTGGCGGTAGGTGACAATCTAGGCTTGAGCTTCATGTGCGCAAGATTTTTATGGAGAATTCATTGGTTTTCGGTTCTGGAGCTAGGAGAGACGAATAACGATCTGAAAGTATCAGTCTACCAGGAAGAGGACCCTCGTCGTCGTGTCTCTCTGTACGCATGCCACGTATGGAAGGATATATTTGGAATCCCAAATGGACCCTGAGTTCTTCTCCGCAGCCCAAAATACTTAAAAGGGAGGGAGGTGCGTAGGGCAACGGCCCTCCGGAGTGCCGAGTCCAAATCATGTCGTCCCGGAGACTCTGCGTTGCCGCCTTCTGTTGCTTCCTCCTCTTTAACTCTCTCTCCAGCGGCCGCCTTGCCCTAGCGGATGACGGTATTCTGGCCGACGTCGAGGAGGTATCCGCTTCGGCGAGGCCTGACACCTCTCTGGAGGAGTTCGAGCTTCTCAGATCGAAGATCGCCGCCCTAGGTTGGTCGCGCTGCACCTCTCTCTCTCTCTCTCTGCCGTCGCCGAACCCGTGTTCTGTTTACACTCTTTAGTTATTACGCAATTTGTTACGTTGATTCCTTTATGCTGAAGGCGATCATTGTCTTTTCGTCTCCGTGTTGCTGGTTTGGAGATCTCTGGAAAGGGAGGGTTTTAGTAATTGAAGAGTTGCTATATCGGCGTCATGGTGTCTTCTGATGGATCTATTGGTTAAGAAGGTTTGTGATGTTAAACTGAATGGTAGATGAAGAGATTCTGTCAGTTCTTTGTGGATGAGTCTGCGGAGTTTCGAAGAACTTGGTTACGGTTCGATGATCTATCTGTCAGAAAATGAACGATTTCATTTTGTCAGTTCAAAGACTTATCTAGTTCAAAGATTTATCTTCTCAATATCGGGATATACCGACTCGGAGGCAGTATGCTTAGCGGCTGAGTTGGAGCGTGTCAAACCTTAGTAAATTTGGTTGGACACAATTGTGCTCGATCACTTAGTCATTTGGTCTGTAATCATCATCATTGTTGATGAAGCATCGAGCTGTTTCCTTTTGTGGTAATTTTGCGGTGAGGAGATTATTCCTTGAGCATCAGTCCTTCCTTGTTTTCCTCGCTCGATCGTACTTCAAAGATCTGAATTTGTTAGGTTCTCTTCTACGTACGGTTTATGTTTTGGTTATGCATAAATGTATCGAGTCAAGTGAAAGGACCAACCACACCTTTTTCCGACAATAGGTGGTCTTGGCTACACGGAGCCTTAGTGTCGATTGTCCTATCTTGGGGTCATACCCTCGCTTAGCTCCAAAGGAGTTGAGCTTTAAATACATCAATTTATTTTAGTTTACTCATGAGCGCACTCCAGGAGTATGCATTCGCAAGTACTTAAAAGACAAATTCCTCCTAGGAGGATCTTGAAACGTTTTATTATTAATAGGAAGCGAGTTGTGTAATTGTAACTTCGGTTAGTTGTATGTTTGGCCGCTCAGTGGCGCACTTGTCATGGTGTCATATTTTTCCGTTCCTGTGCTCTCCATGAATGATAAGGAGTATGCTCAACTTTACTTAGCATAATGGATTTTTGTCACATTTCTAGTTCTTTATAAGGCACCTCTCAATAGCAGTATTTGCTGCATTTTGTTAATTGTTAGATTAAGATCTGCATTACCATGTATAGGTTGTAGTGGTACATTTTCTTCTGATTGAACATGTTTGTCCTTTGCGCGGACTTGTTTGTTCTAGTAAAGTTAAATAGAAGTTATCAACTCAGTCGGTAATAGTTAATAACTTAATATATGTGTTGTCAAGCAAGGAATGCATTTTTAGTGCCATCCATGGCTATTGCTTGGCTAGACTGAAATTACTCAGAAATGCTACAACAACAACAAAGCCTTTTCCCATACTACATGGGGTCGGCTACATGGATTCTTTGTTTCCACATAGCCCTATCATGTGTCATGCTAGCCGTTAACTCAATATAAACTAGATTATTTCATCTTTTTCCTCTTTTAACATTTTCACAATCTAGTTTTTCATATCTTCTTATGGGAGCATCCTTGGTTGTCTTTCTACATGTCCAAGCCATCTTAAACAATTTTCTCATTTTATACTCTATATTTGTTTCTAATATCCTCATTATGTATACGATCTTTTCTTATGTGATTGCTCATCCATCTCAGCATTTTCATTTCTACCATCGACATTTTTTTGCACATGTTGAGGATTAACTGCCCAACACTCAGAACCATAAAACGTAGCTGCTCTAATGGCTGCTCTATAATATTTACCTTTCAACTTTAATAGTATCTTCTTATTGCACAAAATATTTGATGCCCTTCTCCATTTTAACCAACCAACATTAATTCTATATTTAATATCTTCATCCATTTTTTCAATCACTTTGAAGAATTGATCCTAGGTATTTAATTTTTTCTTTGTGAGGAATGCAATGTATGCCAATCCTCTGAAGTCTGAAGTATCCAAATGTTCATTCCATATATTTTTTTTCTTTGTTATACTAAGTTGGAAGCCTTTATTTTCTCTAACATTTCTTTTCATAGTTCTGATTTCCTATTAACTTTTTCCTTAGATGCATTTACTAACACAATGTCATTTACAAATAACATACACCAAGGAACTTCATATTTTCGTTAACTCATCTATGACCAATATAAATTATGTAATCCAATCTTAACTTCAAAGGAGTTTGTCATTCCTTCATGAGTTCTCACGCATGTTTTTGCACCAACGCACATGTCTCTTATAAGATTTATGTATGTCAATGGGATACCTCTCTTTTCCAAGGTTCTCCAAAGAACCTCTTTTTGATACCCCCATCATAAGCTTTTTCTACATCAATAAATAATAAGTCAAGGTTCTTCTTTTTTGCTCTAAAATGTTCTATAATACGTCTCAATAGGTGAATTACTTCAATAGTAGATCTATTGGGCGTGAATACGAATTGGTTATCTGTTGTACTCGATACTTGTCTTTACCTACATCGATAATTCTTTCCCATAATTTCATAGTATGGCTCATTAACTTGGTATCTTGATAATTCGCACAATTCTTAATGTCTCTCTTGTTCTTATATAGGGGTATAAGTGTATTTACTCTCCATTCCTCGAGCATCTTTTGGGTTCTCTATATTTAATTAAATAGGCTTTCTTAGTTAAGTGAGCCCTATCTCTCCGTGAATATTATCTAGTCCTATAGATTTACCAGCCTTCATATATTTAAGAGCCTCTTTGTCTTTATTTTATAGAAATTATGGTTTATATACTTTTTTGATTTGGCTAACTCTCATAAGCTAATATTACCATCTGTATTTTCATTAAAAGGCTATTAGAAATAATTTCCCATCTATTTTTGATATCATCAAATTACGCTGAAATGCCAAAACTGATCCACAGTAACATCCTTGTAAAACTGCATGAATACCACTTATTGGGAGAACTAAATCTGTTACTTTTAAAGTGGGAACTGCCCTTTGTGAATGACCACATAGGTAGCACTTTCTAGCACTTTATCTGAAGGCAAAGGGTGGACACTCTCTGGCTCCAAATTTTCTAGTCCTTAAAGTAAGTCAGAATCATGTCCATGTTGCTTGCTATGTCTCTCCATTAGTTTTCTATCATTTATAACCAATATCTAGTTCTGCCTTTGTCAATACTTCCTGTTGTTGCATTTAGCTTCAATTTAAGGATTATAGCCTGATCAAGTATGTGATGTCTTATGTGTTTTAAGAGTCTGTTGTTGAAGCAAGAGCACACGAACTTAAATCCAAAGATGATAGGATTGTTCAGCTTGGAAAGATCATTCAAGAGAAATCAGATAATCTTGCATTGTTGCGGCTTGAAATTGATTCCCTTCAGGTTTGTGTTGGTTTGCCTTTTAGATTTATTCTACTTGATGCTTTCATTTCTTAGACTATGGTGTTTCTATGTGAGTTACAAATTTAAGGAGTAGCTTATTTTGTTAATGGTTAATTGGTCCACTTGTAGGCTTTGTGCAAAACATCGTTGCAGCTTGCTTATTTGCATATATCTGACTTAAGAGTGTACTCTTGGTTAAGGTTATATGCTGTAAAACGTGGGTGTGAGTGTCCATATGATGTTATAAAACTCATGTTGATTGTAAGATTAAAATTACAATGAACATTATTATTAGATTACAACAACAACAACAACAACTAAGCCTTTTCCCATACTAGACGGGGTCGGCTACATGGATTCTTTGTTTCCACAAATCCCTATCGTGTGCCATGTTAGCGAACATTATTATTAGATTGCCTGGGGAAATTGGCATGGCAATGGATCGATGAATCTAGTTGTGAACACTTTTGACCATACCATTGTAGCTGATTGACATATCTGACAGGTGTCCACTGCCTCTCTCGCATATTGCCATGTTTTGATGGGTGTGACTGCCGTATTAGCTTATGTTGCAAAGCATATGAAAAGCCCAACAGACTGACTTAATTAAGATTTACTTTTCAAGGATTTGGACTTGGTGAGAGCTGAATTCAAAAAATGATTTTTTATATACGGATCCTATATCTAAACCAAACTCAAACAGTATATACTATATGCTAGTTCTTGAGGAAATTGTTAGAAAATCCAGAAACAGTGTAAAGTTGTTGGTGTTGCAGAAACATGGGTCATATTTTGTCTTGACCTGAGTGATTAACAGCACTGATCCAGAAAATCCTTTGATTTAGTTGCGTGTTTAATTGAGAATGAATGCGCTGTTGACGTATTTTCTGCTCTCTTGACATAATTGGCAGATAACAAACTCTCTTTGGCATGATGCAGGCTGTACACTTAAAGTTGCAGTTACATTTTTATTTTATTTTTCTCTTTTTTATTTGATGTGTGTTAAAAAGGTGGTTAAACGATATATGCTTTCCATTTAGTATTAAGCTGTCCATGGCTATGTGAGAAACTTTGTCATTTTTATTCTTCTATATGAGAAGGTTGTAGTCATGTAAGAGTTCTGTGACTTATTATTATATGGTGTTCCATCTTCTACTTATGGAAACTTTTCTAAGTAATCATCTTACATCATAGAAAAAAAAGGCTGCTGAAGCAGAAGATCGGGTTGGAAAGGCTCAAGCACGAGCCACTGAACTTGAAAATCAGGTAAGGAGAGTGTGGACATTTTCATATTCCTAAGAAAGTTATACAAACTTTCTTCTATTAAATGAAATTATTATTTATTTGGTTGACAGCTTGCAGTTTTGAAAAGTAAAATCGACCTACAAAATAAGCAGAGGGAAGCTGTGAAACTTCGAGCAACTGATGCTGAGCGGAAAGCAAAAGAACTCACTGCTAAAATTGAAAGTGTAAGGAACCATATCCTCCTCTAAATGGAGGATTGGAGGCTTTGTCATTCAACCTAAAGATGGTGTGCATTACCTTTGTTAATTTTCCTTGAAATGTTTCAACAGTTTATGCCTGCTTTATCATTTTTATGGTATCTTAATAATTTTCTTATTGGGCAGCGATGTCATAAGTTGCCTATGGTTTAAATGCATAGAAATTTTGAGGTCATTGACTCATTGATGCCTGTGCTGTGTATGCTTTGCAGTCTGAAGAAATGATTGAGGAGCAGAAAAGCCACATTCTCAAATTAGAGAAGGCCCGTCTGTTAGCTGAGGTGCATTTTCTCACAGAAGCTTTTATGCTTCCATTTTCTCATTGGCTAACTGGGTAACGTTTTTGCAACTTTTTTAGAAAAAGCTGTTAAAGGCTCAGTCACTTGCTGAATCAAAAATCAAGGAGCTGTCTGTGGTATGCAAGCTTTAAACTGCTATAATTAGGTGATCTAAGTGTATCCCATTTGAAGATCTTTATCCTGTGCTCCCAATGTATTCACATCGACTGCTTCACTAAGAAATCAATCATAGTGGATAGCCTGCTATCTAATAATGGTTGTTAAATTGTAGTGCATACATTTACTAAAGTAGGCAGGCACGTACCAGTGGTTGAGTAGGTCGTTTTATGGTTCACCTTTATATGACATGCATATATGGGAAAATGATCTCATGGACTTCTGGTAGGATTTGATGACTTAGTTTGGATAGAGGTCAGCTAAAATGACCTTGTTACAGTCAACGTGACATGAGTGTAGAATGCGGTTGAAATATCCTCCAGAAATGGGAAATTTGTTCTATAAATAACCTCTTGAAGAAATATGGTGTTTGATACTTGGGGAATATTTTGTGGGTCATTGTGGATTTGGTGCTCATTGCTCATTCTATTTTTATCAGGTCCTTCAAAACTACCAGTGATACTTTTATTATGAGCTCAAATTTGGTTACTGTTTATAGTAAACATTCTTAGTGCTGTTTGGTGAATAGGCTCAAAATGCATGGTTACCACATTGGGTTGCAGTATATTCTGCTCATTTGCAGGTCAGTTTGGTAATATAATGTGCAAGATTTTTGCATATATTGTCCTTATGGTGGTGCCTTTGTGGTGAATGGTTTTTACTCTATTGGACAGTCATTGGCAGCTAACATTTGGAATGAACATGGAAAACCGGCCTGGAATTTTGCTTCACAGCAGGTGATGCTTGTTGGTGCTGCAGATGCAAATTTACTTTAGTAGTTGATCCTGGCTTTTTCTATTGACGCCTCATAATTGCCTTGGGTGTTGCATTTTATATTTTTATAATCGGGATTATCAGCCTTTATGCTAATAAGTAATAACCTTCTAATTTTATAGGCAGTGGAAAGCACTGCAATTGTTCAGGAGTGGGCCAAGCCTCATATTGAAGAAATCAACTCTGTAAGTTGTTGTGGCTAACACTTCCGATTATGGGATCTAACTGTACTAAGCAATCAGTCTTTTCCTTTATAATAAGCTCTTCTATATGATGAGAAAGTAGCATGTCTTGCTAAAAAAGGCAAAAGCTCACCGAGTATTGTCACGAAGTTCATTTATTTACTTTCTGTTCTTTTGTGATGCATGCTTTTGTTTCTATGTTTCTTACAAATAAAAAATGGAGGTCAAGTTAGAAACATCATCTTGATCTTTTAGAAACAGAATGAATTCTTCAGAATATGTAAAGATACTGAGAAGGAAAGAAAAAGGTGAGGTGGTGGAGTGGTAGATGGCTTATGGTCTTAATGATTCAGTGGCTGGATGTCATGGTGGTTGTAATAGTTGTCTGTCTGTCTGTTTGATAATGGAGAATGTTGATGATTGTTAGAATGTTAAGATTATTATAGGACTGTGATATAGGTGATATCATCATATGTAGGATTTTCATAATTGGGTCTGTTAGCCTCCTAATGGCACTAATGGCTAAAAGAGTCCTGATTGTGATCATTTTGAATATTGGGGAAATAGTTTCTTCATAGTCTATTTCATACTCTTGGGAATAGCTTTTGACAACTAAATGGGTTTTAAAGCTTTTTAGGGTACCATCACTCTTTATTTTGACTTTGTACACCCATCTACATCTTATAGGCTTTTTGGTTTTAGGACGAGTAACTACTTCTCATGTATGAGCTTTATTTTAAGGCATTTAACTCTTAATTTATAACATCATGCCAATTCTGAGATGTTTGGGTTTCTTTAAAGGTCTTAAATTCTCTAATGATCGAAATAATACCTCTTTGATACGAGAAAGGCCCTTAGCCAGACGGTGGCTCAATCCTGACATCAGTGGGGAAAGAAAGATTTAGCAGACAGGGCTTTGCAACGGGCTTGGATAGTCGACAATGCTCTATATTATGGTGAAAAAGTTTTATAGGAAACAAACATGTCAGGAGTTTTAGGGTTCCTACTAGATCTTCTTAAAGAAATAGGTTCAATAGTTTTTGGATTTCATATAGTATTGTCTTTCAAGTGGTGGTATAGTATCCCTAGAATGCAAAGTCACAATGTCCCTTGAATGCAAAATCTGATTATCAACAAGATTCTCTACATTCTCTTCTTGATCTTCATTGTTACCAAGAACATCAAAGAGAAAGAATATCTAAAGTCATCAACAAAGTCAAGAATATCATTTTGAAAGAAATATTTCTTTTTGAAAAACTAAACTTATCTCTTGACACATAAAGCTTATCATTTTTAGGATCATAACAAAGTTATCCTTTTTCCTCAATACCATAATCCATGAAAACACATTCAATAGCACGGGAATAAAGTTTATCTTCCTTATTTGTGCAAACAAAACATTTACATCTTAAGGCCTTTAAACGAGAATAGTTAGGAACAACTTTAAATAGTTTTTCAATTGGTGATGCATTTTGTAACACGGACATTTTGGCGATGCATTTTCTAACATAAACATTTTATATCACGGAAGATGACATTATGTTTAGTAAATAAATAGATGTCATAATAGCTTTGGCTCAAAGACTTTTAGAAACTATGCTAGACACTAGTAAGGTTCTAGTGATTTTCAATGTGTCAATGTTAGTGTTTGATAATCCCATTTCGTTAAGGTTTTTGTACGAGATTGTTATTTTCAAGATATTTTTGAAACTCATTTATGACACTCTCCTAGAATCAGATATGAAAATCTTAATATTGGAATCAAATTGTTTTTTAATAAGATTGTAGAAGACAATAAAGTTCTTAAACATCTCAGTTATCTTTTAATAGATATACCCACGTACACCTAGTAAAGTAATTGACAAAAATCACATAATATGAGACTCCTCTCTTTGACGTGATAGGTGTGAGACCCCAAACATCAGAGTGCACTATTTTAAAAGGTTTTTTCTTAATATATATCAAACTATCCACTTACGCTTGTGCTTTGTCCTTCAGAACAATGTTATGTAATCTGGATATTTTTTCTTAACAAAATAAAGTGATCCAAGTATGCTTCAATATGGGACTATGATACTGATTTCATAAGGCTTTGATTTTCCTTCATTTTTAAACACAAATCCTGTTGTGCTCCAATAACTCTCCATGCATCTTCTTCACGTTCCTCTTCTTGAATTCTCTAAGCCTTGTATTCTTCCAACTTGCAATTTCCCACGTTATTGCGTGCTTCTTTATGTTTAAACTCTCTACTTAATAAATAACTTGACACATTGTTTCCTTCATGTCCAACATTATTGGGCATTGTGATCTTTAAAACAAAGAAGTTTAGATGGTATCAAATGTAAGGAACTCCGGCCTTGTAAGAGATCACCCTTGGATGGCCGGTTCCAAGCTCGGATAAAGGAGGAGGGTTGTGGTAGGCTTTCGACAGCCAACGTAAAATTTTGTCGGACTTATTTACCATGAATTTTACAAATTATGGTAGGGTTATGTGGAAATAAAGAATCTATGTAGCCGACCCCATCTAGTATGGGAAAAGCCTTAGTTGTTGTTGGTCTGTTAGCCTCCTTTGGGGTAAATTCTGTAAAAGGCTTAGCTCATGTCATGGAATCCAGCCCATAAATTCTCACCAGCAGTGTCCTTTGACTGGATAAACAGAGACAACTTGTCGTAAGCCTTGTGCAAATTCATTAAATGCCAAAATAAGGCAATGCCGTGATACTTCTAAATTTATGAGAGAAACAGGTGGTAAGTTTTCAACATCCATTTGAAATCCGTAAAACTTTTCCTGGTTAGTATTGATAGTTGAGGTTTTTGCTCGTTGCATGTGATTGTTATATATTGGTACATCTTGATTTTATGTCTCCCATGTAGAGGTGGATCCCTGTTTTGAAGGAAAAATGGGTGGAGCTATCTACCTGTGTGGAGCCACATGTCCGAACTGTTTCTGCTAAATCCATTGAGGTTTATGGTGAATTAAAGACAGCTGTTACACCTCATATTGTCAAGGTTAAAGAGATGGCTGTTCCCTATCTGGAGGTACTACGGAATTTCGGTGTCTGGCTTTAAGTGAAAAGGTTATAGTCTGAACTGTAAACTATCACTTTTCTGCAACCTGAACTGGTTCCAACCTCTAACAGGATGTTAAAAGGATCTCAAAGCCATATGTTGATCAGATTGCTATTTTTGGGAGGCCTCATGTTGACAGAATTACAGTTGCTTTGAAGCCCTACACTAAGCAAGCGATTCATGTCTATCAGAAGTCATTGAAATCTGTGACCACGTACCATCATCAGGTACCTCTTGTTGGGTGGCTTCTTTTCTGGTTTTTGTTGTTGTGTTGATCGGAATTAGTACACATTGCACTTGCTGCATTTGGAGTGTTCTTGCTTTCATATTTTCAACCATTTAAAGCATTTGCAAGAACTCCACAGCTATGTACATTTGTGCTGGAAACCGAAAGTAAAAGAGTTGCAGCACCAAAAATGATGTTGGAAATAAGACGGTCCATTGGATCATTCATGATTCTAAGTGGTTGACAGATAGTAGTGCAACTCTCCAATTGCAATTATCCAGCCTTTTATAACTAAAAGTAGTTGCTGATAACAGCAGTGTCAAATCTTACTGTTGCAACAACTATTCTTTGGATCCTATTTCTTTGAATTAAATGGTGAGGAGGTCAATATGTCCTCCTGATCTCTGTCAATTTTGACATGTCCAATACATGCAAGATCTGAATTTGTAGTTATTAAAGTTACTTATTTGTATATTAATGTGTAAGTAAAGAATACCCTTATGTTCAAAATTAATAAGGATTCAAGTAATAATCTTGTGCTTTGGAGTTGGGTCTGCATGTCCTCGCTGTCTGCTATTTATCCTGAGAATGATATGCCACCAACATCACAGCCGACATAGGCTGTCATGTCTTTGGGCAAGATTTATCATGAAAATGTTTCTCTTTTTCCTATATGGTCTACTTCCAAACATCTTTCTACTGGTACACTATCATTTTTATGTTGTAAACCGAACATTAGTTCTTGTAATATGTGAATTGGTATGTTATTTTGGGCCATTCTGATTGCAAGTAGATGACCGTGATTGCTCTTGTTTTAAGGAGATCCATAGCTGAAGGTTGTTTTAGCTAAATCTTAGGACCTTACCCTAAAAATTGGGTATAAACTTCAATTGACTGAATTGGTAACCATCTAGGCCCATATAATTTGACTATGCGTGCTCATATTCCTGTGATCAATGTTATAAGTTCAGGACTCCACCACAATCATAAGTTAAACTTCAAAAAGCTTGTCTATTATATTTCTTGTGGTCGTAAGCTATATGTTTGTCCTTCATTTAGTGTTAATATTCGTTTCTCTTTATAGTTCTCTTAATTGCACGTAATAGGTTCAATCAAATGTCAGAAGAAAGCTTAAGGAGAATAAACTCACGAGGCCTTTAGCATCTAAGGAGATTGTGTGGTATTTGGTATGCTTTCTTTCTATGACTGTTTCAACATGTTATCATGGGAAAACAGTTGGATTGATATGCTGCTCGCCATTGATTTTCAGGCGTCTGTTATATTGGCTCTACCTGTACTAGCGGTTTATAATGTGTATTCCTTACTATTCAGGTACATTTGTTGACACTAATTTGCTTCTCAAAAATGTGTCTGGTTATCTCTACTAAAAATTCTGCTTCTTCTCCGTGACAAACCGGTTGCTTATTTCAATCATATTGGATATGCCTAACAGAAGGAAGGTCAACAAGCCAGGTCGTGGTGGCCAATCCAACCATACTCACCGCAGGCATAAACGAAGACATGCATAGAAATCAGAAGGTTTGTCTTAAATCCAATTTTTTTGTTCGATTTATGTTAATGAAAGGCCATAGTCAAGATAAGCCTTTCTATATCTGCTTGTTAATTTTTTTTTCGCTTGGATGCATGTGTACTTATATCGTACGTTCTTAGAATCAGGCACTATTCAGTGACACGCCTTTTATGGCTTTCATAGTTCACATGATGCGCAACCATGTAGGGTCATTTCTCCTGTTCGATGTAGCCGTGGTGTTATTTTAGTTTTTCCGGGATTTACAATCCTTGGTGTGGATGTTCTTATGCTAGCATGCATGTTTAAACTTTAAACTGTTCGCTATCAGGGACAAGTAACTAGAGGAATACAGTAAGCCGAGGGGCATACAATATGGCACACGTTGTTGAAATTGTTATATATTGAACTGAGAAATTATTTTACATTCATGCCGGGCCTCGGGCAACTTATTCGGTGGTCTAGTGAAACATCAGCCATCATTTGCAGCTGTTAACGAATGCCCGAGTTCGGCCTTTAGGTAGCCGAAAACTTATTGACACCATGCATCTCGGTATCGTCACTGGCTTTGCCACTTATTTGTTTCCATGCCGGCTGTTGTGATTGATGATTGAACCCCGTCCATCCGTTTCTCTGTTTATCTCAGATTTGTGTTCTTTTGTGGTGAATTGCAGATGGAAGAATATCTTGATGTTTATTAGCTTTTTTGTTCTGGACCTCACTGGTTTCTCAACATCATGTGGGAACTCTCCTTACCAGACGATGGAAAATAAAAAGGATACAAGACAAATCAGTTTTTGGAGCAGTCATTTATTTTTGTAATTTTGTTTTTATTTCCCCTTCCGGGCTGTTCGCTATAAATTAATTGTTTTTTGTTTCCTCCATACGATTATTTTTGGACTTGATTAGTTTTGGAAGGAAGTTAAGCGTGATTCTTTTCTTCTCTTTGTTTCCATAGCAAAGTTGAGGTGTTCGTGTGACTGCTTCAAAAAACCGGACTCGGTGTACAAGAAGCAAAAAAAGAGGTCGGCTAACAAGTTGGTGGTCAAACTCTGGGTGTGCATCTCTGGCTTCAGCTTCCGCGCTGCTGCCGAAAGAGAGACCGAGTGGTTGAATACATATAAAATGAGTCACAATTAAAGCGGTTGGCCATTAATCCGTAGATGGTGTTCTATGCGGAAATGCTCAAGTAAACGGTGGATACTTTAAAAATCACGATTAAAACAGTGACGATTGTCTACCAGAAACGTGAGACAGAAGAGACGACTCGACAATCAAATAGTATACAATAACAACTAAGCCTTTTCCCATACTAGACGGGATCGGTTACATGGATTCTTTGTTTTCCACATATCCTTATTGTGTGTCATGTTAGGAGTTAACTCACAACAAGCTAAATCATTTATTGTTTTTTTCTAACACTTTTTTGTAGTTGTCCTCTACCTCTTTTAATACTTTCTAAATTTAGTTTTTGATAAACCATCTTAAACAATATTCTCTCATTTTATCTTCTATTGGTGTTACTCTTAATTTGTTTCTAATAATCTCATTATGTATACGGTCTTTTTTTGTATGACCACTCATCCATCGCAACATCTTTATTTTTGTCACAAACATCTTTTGTACATGTTGATCTAGCTTGTATTGTTGTTCTATAATATTTACCTTTTAACTTTAATGGTATCTTCTTATCACAAAGAATACCTGATGCTCCTCTCTATTTTAACCAACCAGCATTAATTCTATGCGTAACATCTCCATCAGTTCGTCCATCACTCTGAAAAATTGGCCCTAGGTATTTAAAACTTTTCTTTTGGGGATGCAATGTGTGCCAATATTAATTTCTATGTCCTTTGAAGTAACCAAATGATGAAACTTACATTCCATATATTTAGTCTTTGTTCTACTAAGTCAAAGGCCTTTGTTTTTTAATGTTTCTCTCCATAGTTCTAATTTTTTATTAACTTTTTCCTTAGACTCCTCTACTAACACAATGTCATCTGCAAATAACATGCATCAAGGTACTTCATCTTGAATATGTTTTGTTAACTCATCAATCACCATTATAAATAAGTATGGACTTAAAGTTGATCCTTGATGTAACCCAATGTTAACTTCAAAGAAGTATGCCATTCCTTTATGAGTCCTCACACATGTTTTTATACTATCGTACATATCTCTTATAAGGTTAATGTATGTCAATGGGATACGTTTTTTCTCCAAAGTTCTCAAAAAAACCTCTCGCGGTACTCTATCATAAGCTTTTTCTAGTATGTACAAATAGTATAATCAAAGTAGTATAATCACAAGCTATAATATAATCATAAGCTTTGACAACCAAATAGTATGTACAACAAAAAGCAAGCTTCAGCATATCATTCACAAACGAGATGGAAACTCTTGTTTATAGACAATTAGGGAGGCACTCCTACAGGACGAATCGTATAATCAAATCGTAAAGTATATTTGCCGTTCATCAGAGTAAATGATCAACCAGCTAGCCGACTGAACATACCAAAAGGGACAATGCGAGTGCACAAGGTATCTTTGAGTACAACGATCATCAGGAATATAGCTACAAGATAATCAAACGCTTTAGATAAGTGAAAATGGTTGAACAACCGGCCTGGCTTCTGCAATAATATTATAAGCTCAGGAAGTGATCAACCAAAGGATCTTCTTAAACAAAATTTTGTATTTTATATAAATATATAGTATTTTTCTAAAAAATATTTTTATAAGTTGAAGTAGGATGAGAATAAGGCCGTGTCATAACGAAATACTACACGACGAGTGCAGGTTTGATCTCCTAAGACCAATGGGGCCGGGCGGTGCGGGGTATAGAAGGAGAGCTCTAGGGTAGGACGCTTCAGGTGGAATGAAAACCAGTCCCAACCGGCCCCGTTGCCAACCCTAACCAAAAGCAAGCCTCCTCTTGCAAGAATTAAGGGCGTCAGCCATGTAGAGAGTGACCACAATTTTTTTTAAAAAAAACATGCTGACAAATATTTTGTAATATTCAAAGTTGGAACTCGTCAAATATAAAAATCCAACACCGTATCTGAGAAGAATACGCGTAATCCAATTCAGATATCCCACAATCCTCAGATACTTCTACTATCCGATCGTATAAAACCTAAATCTAATTAGCATTTGAATATGTCATTCATAACCAAATCTGAATAATCAAACTCAGAACCGAAAAGTGTTCATGTGTAATCGATATATATATATATATATATATATATATATATATATATATATATATATATATATATATATATATATATATATATATATATATATATATATATATATATATATATATATATATATATATATATATATATATATATATATATATATATGAGACAACCTTCATATACTTCTGAAACTCAGACCCAAATCCAATTCGCTTTTGAATATGGTATCCGCAACCTTGATCAGATTCAGAACCAAATAGTCAAAATAGATGATTTTCTCCTTGGAATGAAAAGAAAAAGAAATATACAGAACCAGATCCCTCACGGATCACATGTCCGATCCAATGACATTCGTAGCATGTATGGTATTTTCTACATTGCTAAATTAATTTATATATCCAAAGATTATTTCATGAAAGAAAGAAAACCGAGTTTGCTACTTAGAGGGTTGAAGCAACATAAAGTCAAAAACTCCCCCTCTCCAAGAAAAAAGAAAAGTTAGCCGTGAATCTTCCAATGTGCAGATATATTTTGAATAATCCAAGTAGACAAATCGAACTTAGAAGAAGTCAATCCCCTGAATGTCAACGAAGCTGCTGGCTTCATTAACAATATTTAAAGTAGTTCCATTAATTTACGCACACGCAACATTACACACATTTCAAAGTTAACTCTTTATTTTAGTTCATTCAATGATTAAAGATCAATCGAAGAGAGAGGAACGCAACCAGGAGGCCGAGGCTCATCTTAAAAGCACATTGCTTCTCTTGTGACAAGGCGTTTGCCATGGGCTGCTGCTTTTCCTGCGTCTCCCTCTCTTCTGCCAAGTCCCCTACCTTCAATCGTGTCCGGCTGGTTCACCTCAGTGGCTTCGTCGAGGAATTCCCGGCTCTGATTTCCGTCAGGGAGATCATCGGCCAAGAGCCGAAGCACTTCATATATTTGTCGACTCAGCTAAGATCCGTCGACCCGCGGCCACTGGCTTTAGATGCTCTGCTCCTGCCTAATGAGCTTTACTTCTTGTTGCCTCTATCTGCTTTCCAATCTGATGCCTCCCCCATTCACCTATCCAGCCTGGTGGCTCGGCTCACCTCTGCAGTGAAACGAACCGGTCGCTCAGGATCACAACAGACACCGTTGTCGAGCATATTTGACCGGAGCCGAGCTTATTCAAGCACTGATCAGCAAGTAAGCAATTCAGAGGATCGGAATCCGTTCTTGATCTCACGAACTCGTGCGTGGAAGCCAGAACTCGAGACCATAGCAGAAGGGTCTTTTAGGGCCTGTGTGCATCGCCAGACCAGGGGCGCCGGACCAGCAAGCCGGCTTGAGCCGTGAACCTCTGGACCCCAGACCTAAAAATTGTTAAAGATTTCAAGGCAATCCAAGATCCGCTACAGCCATACAAGGGCCAGCTGGGAACCGAGCCGGTACCTCGATTGCTTTGGTGATAGTTACCCTGCACCAATGAAGTGCAAACCATACATGTAATATAGTGCAACATTCTTAATACCATGTATATATTTTCCTTTCGCACAATGGTGAGGCTGAAGCCGATTGCCCGTCCCGGGCGTCGATCAAACCCATGACCTTCAACTCGTGAGTTGACACCGTAGCCCTGTTAAAAATCCCTGTTGTGTATTAAAAACCATTTTAATTTTAATTTTATCAATTAATTGGAGATATATTCTTGTTTGATGCTTATACCAAGGTCTAATTCACGTTATCAATAGTTATACCAGTGCTCAGTAATGGCAGGGTGAGTGAGTTCCTGGTATATTCTGGGTCTTGCCTAACCCAATCTTGCCAATCCAAAAAAAACAAGTCACATTGTCAACAGGGAAATTTTTTGCAATTTCTGCAAAATAATGTGTTTTCGACCTAAGAAAATAATATGATCTTAACTTCGTGAGCAGTAAAGAAGGAAAACCGGAAGATGAAAATCCATTAGAAAAAATTTATACCCTTGAAGCTGATTAACATACTCTATTCAGTGCCAGAAAGAACTGCAGCAAGATCCAAATCTAGGAGGAAGTACAGGAAGCCCAACCCAAGAGAACCCCTTTGACGAGAGACAAGATGTTCAGAGGCTTGGGGTTTGCAACCCTTGTAAAACTGCAGATCGTTGGTTTAGACCCTGTCCGGCAGGTTGAACTGATCGAACCCAAAACCAGTGAGCCTACCGGAACCGGGGAACCCGTTGTTCAGTTGAAGTCCCACATATTAGGGAACCTAAGCAGAACGAGAACTCATCGTTCAAAGCCCGCAGTTCCAAGTCCCTTTCTTCCCCCAAAATCGTACCTTTCTTTCAAGATTTTTTCATATGAAAACGGCAATCAAACCACACTGGAACTGAACCCAGACCTGGAGGTAGCCAGTTAGGTTCTGGTTCTAGGATTCAGTAGGACCGGAATCGGCCAGGTCTACTCAAAGTGGTTTCTATTGGGTTGAGTTTTTATACTTCTAAATGTTTTACTTAGAAGGCTTGAGTGTTGAGAGACTGGGTTGTCATATTCTATTTGAAAATCTGTATGCATGAGTATAAGAAGGCTCGTTGCTAAGGGTAGGACTGCATGTTTAAGGTCCAAGTTGGTGAGTGAACCCCAGTTACGAACAAGGTAGCGACTCGTTCGATGGCTTAATTTGCATTGACTCGTTCGATGGCTCAAGTTGCATCGACTCGCGCCCAAGCCCATGGGATTTTGGTGTTTGAATGGTGTTCCGTTGATCAACCAATTTGACCCAAACACAATTAAATAAATATATATATATAGCATAAAAATATTTTTTAAAAGTATATTTAGCATACTAAAACATGATAGGAACTGCATTTTTTAACACACACCTTATGACGCATGACTATTTGAATTCACGAATCGAAAAAGGATGTCAACTGGTTGAAATCTAATCCCACATCTTACCTGAATCTGAAATTGATTAGTTGGATTAGGTAATCAGACCAGATCCGATTTGGCGTTTTCAACAAGAAAAATCCAAAATGCCACATCCATTGATTAGTTGAGTTTTCACATTTTATCAAGAAAATAAATTCCGGATCCAATTATATTTAAATCTACTTGCTCATATCCAGTAATGCCAAGATGTGATCCACACTGTTTCTGGGAATATGCAACACGCTATTCCAAATGATGCACTTGTGTGTGCGTGTGTGCACGCGTGTTGACTCATTCAGTTACATTTAAAAAGTTCTCTATCATACTTTTCTTGTCAAATTTATTTTAAAAAAAGCACAATTCTTTTTTAAGACCATAGCCTTCAGCACTGCAATGTGCTGAGATTTTGTGTGAGCTCCGGTAAAACTGGTTACCAATTTCATAAAATCAGTACAATGCACTTGTGTCATGGAAGCATTCGGATCGACATTACTTATGGCTCAGTTTGTATTTTCAATTCGATCTTGAAACAAATCTTAGTCCACAAGTAATAAAAATGATAGTAAAATATCCATTTTCCAAATCAGGTTGATCCAGACCCATCTCGTTTTCAGCGTAACATCAGACTTCTGGATATCCCGAAAATAGGATAAGGGACTGCATCAAAATCACTTGTTGGGTGATGGATTTGGACACGGATTCACTTGATGTATGGGAACCAGCTGGATTCGGGTCCAAATACACCGAATTCCACTTCTTCTGCATGTTGGCACGCAAGGACTCAACGTGGATTTTAATATGCCACAAAGTCACGTAACATAGCGATGGATTGTTCATGAATCCTAGTATCACGAATACATGGATGCAATTGGATCTCAAGTCCAGATATCACATATCCTTTTCTACGGATTAGATGCATCTGATATTTTCAGTCTTCTTCTTCTTCTTCTTTTTCTTGTTGAACTCCTTCCAACGATCAGGCCTAGTAACAAGTGCATGCCGACTACACGCACGCACACACACACACACACACACTTGGCCAAGTGAAGCTGAGTTGAGGTTTGGGACTGAGCTTGTTCCTTGTTTTTTTCACTTACTGGCCTCATATTTCGACCCATAAATGAGGTGGTGACTGCTTTTGCTCATGACCCGCGATCAAGGTGATATGTAGCAGCAACCCTGCTGTATTAATTGCTTCGGTGCTTCTTCGGCCTTCTACTAAACTTGGATCCATGGTCCTATGGGATCCATAATCAAACCCAGTCTATCTATCGATTGGCATTCTGCTCAGTGGAGCATCCTGATTAAGGATAAAAAAAATGGCAATCCACAACCAAAACCTTCTGTCATGTCCAGTTCATTAAACCATCGAAGACGAACATAAAATGCTCATAGTTTAGATCAGTTCAGCTCGTGAAAGCTTTTCGAATGACGTAAGGTTATTTATTAAAGTTCTTTAAGGTAAATAAATGAAGTTTTTAATTGTCATAAAGGAAGACTGTTTCTTCGGTACAATGGGGAGGCTGAAGCGAGATGCATGCCTGAGGTATCGAACTCATGGCCTTCAACTCACGAGTCAACTTCCTAGCAAGGTAAGCTATTGCTCGTTGTGCATAAAGGAAGAATTTAGGTAAATGAAGGGCTATATTGTTTAGGGTTTTCAAGAAAATCTCTCTTTCACTAAGTTCAGCTTGACTCAGGGTGAAGGCACTAAAAGTCAGAATAAATCTCCGAATTTATAGTTTTTCTCGATTTAACAGTGGGCTATTTGCCAATTTCTAGATCTGCCACCAACACATGATGATGGGACCTTTTTACTGTTCAAAGTGGGGATGTACTACTACGATCCTCACATTGATGTGCTTCCATCTAATTTACTGTGTGGATCGCTGTGAAGGCACTAAAAGACAGCATAAGTCTCCCAATTTGTAGTTTTTCTTTTTAAGAAGGGCCGAAAGTTTCTGCTATATAATGGGCCCCTTGCACACGCCACTGGTAGAACCTGCACTCGATCTTCTACGGAAGCAGCAACTGTCATCAATTCTCCTATACGACTCAAGTGTGTGCAAAATGGTAGATTTCTAATCTCCCCTCTTCGCCACCAACAATCGGATTCCTATTCATTTTCTATCTAAATTGGTGTCCTTGTTGCTCATCAAGAAAGCATCTAAATCTCGATTTCTTTTCTTTTTCTTTATAAAATGTTAATCCTTCTTGCTCATCAATCATGTATGCATGCAAAAAAAAACAATTTCTATGTTCTTACCCAACAACACATACAGTTCGCAGCTTGTGCTTGATATTAAGTATTTCAGATTTATCGAGAAAAAATAGTGTTGCTGCAAGGTTCAAAGTCATCACGCAGAAAGAATTGTATGATCGATCTCTGCTGAGACTGACTGACTTTGGTGTTTCTTCTTGAAACAGTTCGTTCATCGTGCTAGCTTTCGCTCTAGATTCATCCAACATCATCCGTTGCATGAAATACTGCTTTCAACGTTTCTTCTAAAAATTCCGAAAAAGAAGGAAATAGCGCTTGTGAATGGAGATCAAGACTATTAATCGAGTTAGCAAATCGATGCTGAAGGCCTTCGTATGTGTGTATTTGTGTGTGTGCGAGTGTGAGAGAGAGAGAGATGTCTTCATATGTGGATTTTCCATTCATTTCATGAGTGCTTTGGCTCTGTTGCAATGTTTCTTCTGTCATTTGTTTGTGGGTGTAAACTCCTTTCAATAACAGGGGTACTGCCAAGAAGAGGAGGGTGACGTACCAACCGAGCCCATTTTGACAGCACCGGCCAAGCTCGAGGCAGACTCACAGGAGGCTCACAAGGCTCCAGGCATCGTGCCGAAGGTCATCAGCCTCTTCAAGTCGGTTCGCCCAGGGTCCGACCTCATCAAATTCCAGGTGTCCTAATCCCTTCCACTTGAAGCAACTGAGATCCCTAAAGTTGCACGCCAATACAACTTGTCATATGCAAGAAAGCACGAAGCACGTTGTTTTGCTAGTGAACAACAGGAAGTCATTTAACCTTTACAACAACATCCTTTGTTTCCATATATCCCTCTCATCTTAGCGGCCGTTCATTCAAAACTAAATCATTCTTTATTGTTTCTTTCAACACTTTTGTGGTCGTCCTCTCCTTTATTTAATCCTTACCTTTGTAAAAAGATTTATAAAAATATGACTTTGTCCCTAATGATGCGGTTAATTGCCGGTGCTAAACCATAATTATTCAAGGCTTTGGGAAAACCAAAATCGGCGGTTTTGAAGCTCTTATCATGGTTTACCTTAAACACATGTCTATGTCGGCATGGTTGGACTTTCAGAAATTTTGTGATATATTTTGATAGTTTGAATCACTGGAATTGTTCCGTTACCGGTTGCAAAAATTCAAATGCATGATCCATCAAATCCAATATATGAAATTCTAGGTCACTCTTGTAGTACTACCCAAAACTTTTAGGATTTCACTTTAGGCCTCAACTTGCGTTGAGCCACCCCTGCAAATAACCCACAGTTAAAACACTGTATTAGCTATACTTGTTTATTTGAAAACCACTATTTCAACCGTGGGCTGTACTTTTTCTCCGATACCCCGACATAACTTGGACTGGTTGCAGCTCAAATAGATGGTCCTAAACTTTTTCAGAGTTGGTGCTCGAGCAGCACTTACCTCTCGGGTGTGGTTTCTCCGGCGACAATTAAATAAAAAATGAAGAGGCTTAGATTTAACATCAAGAACCTCAACATCATCCAATCGATCCGTGGACCCACCGAGCCACTGTCCTTGCTATACTGCAGCATCTTATGCCATTATCCGTTACATGAACCACAAGCTTACCTTTCACGAAATAAGCTATTTGCTTGTCATCTTCATTTAAATCGGACCAGCAAGGAAAAGTTTCTTGGCATTTGGATCTGGGAGTCCTATATATTGTTTTACCAGTTTAAGTAACCATAAATTATGATTATGTATGCATTTCTAAACTTTAATGTACGTGCCTTTCCTAGAAGATTTTATTGACTGAAATAATGACTTTTAAACTTTAACAAGTAAGAATTCGATTTTTATGTAAATAGTAAACTTAAAAGCAGTATCAAATTAATAAATTATGCCACCAAAGTGGATGGCATGCTCCGGTCATGTAAGTCCTACTTGCCTCCTTTGGCTTAAAGGTTCCAAGGTAAAATAGTCTGAGACCCGACATGAGAGCCCAACATGAACACGAGATAAGGTCCGTTGCGTGTTCATTAAGTACCACCAAAAGAGTGGTTTTTTTGCGGGTTGACCTGTCTTTGACAGGAAGACAAGATGACACACATGAACATCACCTGAAACACAATATTCTTGATAAATATCCAACACTAAAACCTAACACTAGTATAGCATGACCCAGAAAGTAAGTGTTTCTGTCCATTCAAAGTAACAAAAAAATGGGTTAATGTTTCCGTTAACCCGCTTTTGACACAAACACAAACTGGCACAACACCAGTATGACAAAACAGGTACTGCCACTCTTAGTGGTAACAGCAGCCTTATGTTTAAAAAGTGATCCACATATTATTCCAAGTTGCATCATAGCGACACCATATTCCTAGTGTTGTGTCACCAGTGGCGGAGTCATAATTTTTTTGGGCGAGAAGCACTTTTATTTCAACTAAGACATATATATATACACACATACTGGTGGATCCAAAAAAAAATCAGATTTCGAATGAGGCGCATGCCTCACCTTAAAGTTGGTCTGCCACTCTCTTCTATATGGAAACTGCACTAAGAATGGCACGGCATATCTCTTATTTGTCGTGTCCATGTAACTGGGAGACTAAAATATGTGTGTGTGTGCGCGCTAGCTAACAACCTCTCAATGTAAACGAAATTGATTGCAGCTTCCCCCAACGTTCAACATGCCAAAATCTCAGCTGCAGTCGTATGGGGAATGCGTGTATTGCATGAGTGAGGACCTGCTAGGAAAGTGTGTTGAAGGAAGGAGCAGCTTGGAGAGATTCAATGCAGTGGTTGCTTGGTGTATCTCTACAACAAGGCCGGTTACGTTTGGAGTGGCCCCCTTCAATCCCATCCTTGGTGAGACTCATCATGTGTCCATGGGAAGCCTCAACGTCTTGCTAGAGCAGGTTAGTATATGCACTCTAGTTATTTCATCTACAAGAATTTTTATTTTTTGTTACTTTGCTTATCAAGTCTAAGTTGATTCATCAATGTGGGAGTATGTGCACCAACCTAAAGCTAAACCAAGTGCACTGGAGGGTAGATCATCATCGATGACATGAATTCTTAATCATCATTATGCTCTGTCATCAGCTATTTATAACTTTAGGAAAGCAAAAGTTTGTGGTATTCCCTTCCAACCCATTTTGAGATCTTCCTTTACCTCTTTTTAAGTGTTGATCAACTAAATTATCCTAGATTCTCTACAAATATCAATTCGCGTCAAATGTGTCCAGCCTTTTTCTTCATCTTTTATTATTATCACACCAACTATATCTCTAATAACTTCATTACCTGTCTGAAATTTACTTGTTTCATCTTATTCTACTACTGAGATCCACTACATTTCTTAATGTATGAATTCGACATACGCACGAGACTTCAACAAAAATGTGACTGTCACTTGAAACCCTTAGTTATAACATTCTAAAATATAAAAAAATATTGAGAGATTAAAGACATGTTGTTCTGATCATCAAAACACTTAAATTGATGGCAGGTTTCACATCACCCGCCTGTTTCAGCCCTTCATGCAACTGATGAGAACAGAGGCATTGAATTGATTTGGTGCCATACTCCAGCACCAAGGTTCACAGGTATGAATCTCCACAAATTGAACGCTGGGTGAATCCTTCAGTTAAGTTCCTTTCCAGGTACAAATTAGAATGGACACGATTTTTGGTTAATACTTGTAAATATCAATGGGTCGTGTATGAGCCAATCGTGACCGGCACAAACCCGTTGAGGTAAGGATTTGTTATATGAGTGTTCATCAAGATCTCACTAGTGCATGCACCCTTAGTGTATACTATTCCTATAGGATTAGGTATGGTGTTTCCTCATGATATTAGATAGAACCCAAATCTGGGTCTATCACTAGTATCCGAAGTTAAGAAGAAACCCGGATCTGTGGCAGATCCAAATTGTTGACAGTCTAATACCATAATGAAGTTTGGTTACATTGAACATCAAGTTCTTATAAGTCCTTTTATCCTCTTTTCAGGTGCATCAATTGAAGGTGTAATTATGGGGAAAAGGCAAATAAAGCTGTTGAATTATGGTGAGAATTATGAGATGAATTGTCCTAAGCTCATGATTAGGTTCTTGCCGCTTCCGGTGGTCGAATGGGTTGGGAACGTAACAGTCCGTTGCCTCGAGTCCGGTTTCGATGCTACTTTGAACTTCAAGGGACAATCTATCCTAGGCTTTGGAGGTAACAGGTCTGTCAAAGGAGAGATTGTTGATTCATTGACAAAGAAGTTGATCTACGAGATTGATGGCCGCTGGGATAAGTAAGTTGCATAATTAACTCTAGAAGTGTTCTTAATTATCGGGCTAACACTAGACAACTTTAATACATACTTAATATAAGCAACGATCATACAAATTTATTGTTTCTTTCTAACACTATTTAAGCTATCTTTTACCTCTCTTGAAGTGCTCACTGTCACACTTGTACCGGCCATTCATTTGGTTGCATGTCAAAACGTTCAAACAACATTTAGCTAATCTCTCTTGTTTTATATTCAATTGCTAATGGACCAACTTTATTTATAATAACCTTATTAAGGGTCCATCTTTCCTTATAGTATAAAGAAAATGACATCTCTGAATATTCATTACTAGACGATTGCTTTGAGGTTCGAAATCATCTTATTTGGAAGCATTACAAATGCGTAACAATTAATCTCATCTTTGGACTCCATCTATAGATGTTTTAGCATCAAATATTCTTTACTTTTTTTGTTTATCACATCTTTTTAGGAAAAAAGATTCTAATATAATGGACCTCAACGAAACATCAACAACAAGCAACTAAGCTCTTTCTCATGCTAGATGGGATTTGGATACATGGGTCCTTTGTTTCCATGGAATCCAATCACGTATCATGCTAGTAATTAACTCAATATGAGCTAGAGCATTCTTTATTATTTACTTCCAAAAAATTTGTGATTTTTTCTTCTTCTTTTAGTATTTTCATAATCTAGTTTCTCATATCTTCTTATTAGAACTTTTTTAATCGTCTTTTTACATGCCTACACCATGTTAAGCAAATGGACCTGTGTAGAAAGGTTTCTAAAATGAAAAAATTTTCAAGGTAAGGCATTTTTTGAAAAATAATCCTCCTCTACTGACGTACATTTTGACTGGCAGGTTGATAACGAAGACGGATGTAGAGAGTGGCAAAGTTTCTGAACTTTACGATGCAAGAAAAGCATTAGACAGATTGAAAACTCCATTTGTGAAGGATGTCAAGGTATGGATCAAACTCAAATACCTTTTCTAAATTATGATTGACGCTCAAAACATATGTCAGAAACATTTAAGCCTCATGTATTTATATCTAATACCTGGTTCCTCCTATGTTTCCCTATATTTTATTTAAAATTTCTCTATCTAGCCCTAAAAATCCATGTTTACACAGGTGTGGAAAGATTAAATCTAACAATAAAAAGCAAATACAACCAGAGTATACTTGAATTGATGAACTAATTATGTCGGCTACGGCGATTTTTTTTTGGTTGCCAAGCTGGGATTACGCTCCTACTAGACGGCGCACACCCAGTTACTGTACTCTTAACCTTCATGTTGAAACTCTGTGCACAAAAAGAAATATTATCGATTTGTGCTCATTAAAGACTGTGATTTTGTAAATTAACCCCAATTAAGTACCAAAATACGTACAAAGAATGCATGCACATACATACACACGCTCGTGCACACACACACAGGGAGAGAGACTGGAGCTGCTAACAGATTTTGACGTGGATCATTGTTGAGAGCAGGGGTTGGCGCCGACTGAATCAAGCCTGGTTTGGGCTGAAGTGAGCAGCGCCATACTGAATAGCGACTGGGACAAAGCCAAGGAAGCCAAGACGACAATAGAGGAACGAGAGAGAAGGTTGCAAAGGGAAAGAATGTCAAAAGGGAAAGCATGGGAACCCAAGTACTTCAATCTGGTGAGCAATGCCAAGGACAATTTTTGGGAATGCTCACCGAAGCAACCCTTAGTCCCTCCAGCACCCATTGTAATCTCACGATGATCCAAATTAAGGAAAAACAGAATGCATAAAGGCGGATAATACAGATGAAGATTAATGTTCATAACAAAAAAACAAATAAAATGCCATAAATTATATCAAATATGTGGTTTAGTTTCTTGGTGTATATGGTGGTTTTACATAATATGATGTTATATTTGTGCATTTTTGTAAGAGTATAGGTTATCTTACAAGTATAAGGTTTTCAATAAGAGGTGATAGTTGATTGTACAGTTGGCAGTTTTAGAAGCCTTATGGAGAAGAATCTTCCTCTTGATTTTCAACCCTCTTTTGGTTATGCAAAATGAACTTACTGTAAATTAATTGTCGATGGATGGATCATGTCCTGGATTTTGTGTCAAAAGGTGAGTGACCTTTGATTGTATCCGAGTTGTTTCCCATGCCAGGCCCAATTGCAATTTGTGTTTTGGGTAATGTTCGTGTCATGAGCATGTCAACCTAAATACGACTCAAATTTTAACATGCAGGTGGGTACGATCACGGCATGGAACACGTACACGGTATATACCATGGAATAAACACGAGTTTCCCATGTTGTGTCCCCATGAGGTGGGCAGGGACCTCAAGTTTGATAGAAAATGAAAATGAAGACGAAGGAGGCTTGCATCAGGTCTCCATCAAAATTAAGCAGTGCAATTATGGGGAGTCTGCGGAGAAAAGGCGACCAACCAATACTGAATACCAACCATCCAATTCAATAATAAACTTTGGTCAATGATCTAAATAAATGCAAATCTACTCTCTTCACCGGATGGTAGTGGCTCTTCAAGTGACCCTGAAGACCTTGTTGCCACGTGGCTTTCACTTCGTACTCCTGTCCTTATGTGATACGTGGAGCCTTCCGGTTGTGGGTCACCAACACGATGACCACCAAAACTTCTCACTTAATGTCAGGCTTGGGCGTTGAATCACCCACCAGAACTAAGATGTGCATAACCTAAGTCTTAATAAAAAATGCATTGGTTTAGCGGAAGCTTAAGACTAATATTCGAAAGGTCGATTAAAAGTAATAGCAAGAAAACTTAAGAATAAATTTAAAAAATAAAGCAATAGCAAAGAAAGATATGCCAATCACAAGTTTCAAGTCTTTTGATGATTCCAATGCCAGAACATCACATTAAGACAATTACAATTATTGCTCACATGGCCATGAATGACCAATATATGTAGTAGATTGTATTAAGAAACCTTGCCAGCCCTGCATGCAATTGACGCATGAAGAACATTACGAACTTTAATGCATTAATTTAGTTAGGGTTATTTTCCTATAAACGGATGAAACATATTTTCTATGTGTTGGAAGCATATTTCTAATATTGCAGTTATCTCTTTTTGTGTAATATTTTTTCCTGTATATGTTTAGCTTCTTGGTGTTGCTTCCAAAGAAAATAATTTCTCAAAATTATGACAAGAATTACAGGACTTTATATCAGTAAGTTTTCTAACTCGAGATTTGTATCCCTTTTGCATCACAATAAGCAGTGGAACATCTACTTTAAACATGATATATTTGGCATGCTTTGGAGTCGTTAAATGATTTTGCTTATTTTTACTTAAATCATGCCTCTATGGTAATTGTATTAGGATATTCAAGGTGGAAGAGAGGTAATTTTACTTTAAACATTGTAACCAATTCAATATTTTAGATAAATAAGAGGTATAGGATGCAAATAACTCATATACAAACTCTATCCAAATCAATGTGATATTATATGATTGAGATTGAAAAATGAAAGTGAAAAGTAAATATTAAAACAATTAAGTACCATGTAAAAAGTATATGATGTTGAATCTGACCTTTAATCAAATGATTGAGAGTGGTTTGAACGAAATTTTTATATAAATAACTTTTATTCTTCGAACTTTCAACAAGCTAATGCTGATTAGAGTACTAAAAGTATACCTTTCTTGACTCGACTCCATTCATAAAAAGGCGGATATATTCAAGCAGAAACTGTTCGGTTAGCTGGGCTTGTTGGTATAGAAACTAAACCGAGCAGTGAACAAGGTTTTCAATTTGTTTGGCTCACTTAACATTATTGGAACAGGTAAGAATGTTATATAAGAAGTTGTAAGGGGTCAAAAACGACATCTTTCTAAATTAGGAGGGAAAAGCAATTAGCGTTGGCCTTCTCTACTATATTTTATATTGATCCTCTACTGAAGAAAGCACTCCAGCAAAAGTCTCTCTCTCTCTCTCTCTCTCTCTCTCTCTCTGCTGACAATGGTATATTCTTCCTCCTCTGTCCAGCGAATTCAATTTCTTTGTTACTTCCAATAGTTTGGTTTTTCGATTTAGAACTCAACAACCGTGCCACTATTTTCACTTTGATTTGTTCGTGTCGGTAATAATAGTATGTAGCTGCATGCCTCATTCCGGAATCAATTCATTGAAGAAAAATTGTGTTCCTGCACAAGTTTCATCACATTCATAGCTACTGGTGTTCCATACATAAGCAATATTCGTTCTACATCTTCCTTCTGTCCTCTGCCTGGCTTTCGTAGAAGGAGACCTTCATTCTTCTGTTCTTGTTTTTGGAGTCTCAATTGCTTCGAATTGTTCTTCCAATTGGGACGAGTAAGGAGCTACAGCTGGCTCTCCCAACTAACCTTCAAGGTTAAGGGAGTTCGATGCTTAACTCATTCATCTTTTCCGCTTCTATATTTACCAACTTGATAAACTTAAAAGAAAATCTGCTGTAATTATCATATTTGATATTGAATCTAAAATAAAAGAGTATTGGAAAATCTTAACATGGATCCAAAGAGATGGCTCGTTTTACTCTCACCTCACTGCGTATATTCTTCTTTGTTTGGATGTAGGAGGATAGCAGCCAAGAGAAGCAGGGTGCAGGTGCACCCAGCGAGCCCTTTCTCGCGGCACCGATCAGTCTGGACAGTGACTCACACATCCACTACAAGCCCCCTGGCATGTTGGCCAAGGCCCTGAGCCTCTTAAGTTCCATACGCACCGAAACCGATTTTACCAAGTTACAGGTATCCCTTGTGATTTCTTCTAAATATTAAATGCTTAATGTGCCTTTTACCTTTTTCTTTTTCTTCTTGTTGGTTTGATTTTCTTTTCTTATATAACAATTCCTTTATCTCTTGTGATTAAAGAAGATATAAATGTATGTTTGGGTATATCACCTTTTCTTATATAACAATTCCTTTATCTCTTGTGATTAAAGAAGATATAAATGCCAAATGTTTGGGTATAGCATCAGAAAGGGTGTGAATGAGTTAAGTTTGATGCAACACTCAATACCAAATTCATTTCTTATCATGGTTGGATTAAAAAACATTAATAGACTCATAATTGGACTTGTGCAGTCCAAACTAATTCGTGGAGCCATGAATCGACCCAAATTCTGTTCAATGCATGATCCCAGATCTCATCCTCAGGGTATGATTCAGATTTTTTTTAGTGAGAACTCGATTAACAGTACTCTTTGTGAAGTTCAGCATTTCAGCACGAAATTTTTTCCTAAGCGAGTCTTCATGTGTGTGCACGCATGTGCGTGTGTGTATATGTGTGTGTATCTTTCCCAAGTATCACAAATATATGGTTTATATATGTAGATCCCATTACCCATACCCATAAATGTCTCCATAATTAAGTCAAGCTCCGACGGACCCACATTCTAATCAACCTCCCAGAGAGGCCGTATGTGTGTGCCCCGGGAGTCGAACTCACATCCTAGATGATGGAGTCTATTGCCCTGGCAGATGAGCTAACGCCCTGAATGCTAAGCCACCTAATAATTTAAAATATGTAAATTACAATTTGACCATTTCCATGGACTTTAAGGCCCTGACTTTTTGGGTACAGCAATAAATATTCCCTTTAGGAGAGAGAGAGAGAGATGGCTTTTCTTATTGTGAAACCTTAACTGACTTGTATACAAGATGAAGAACTGTACACAATAAGCACCGGATCCGAAGCTCGAGTAGTTCACTCATGAAAAAGTGAAACAACAGATACAAAGCTTCTTGGGTATCAATTGGTCAGCGTATGTTCAGATCTATATAGATCCAGGTCCACAAATGGTTCTATGATGCTATCACATGATGCCGTCCGTATGTGGATAGCACTCACATTTGATCAATATGGCGCGTGGATTTAGAATTGAAGCCTCCAAATTTGATTTTGTTTGGAGTCATTTATATCTCGTTTGGATCTGTTTAAAGTTATATGGATTGTAGTTAAAGTAATTGATTGAGATTTTGATTTTGATTGTTTGGGATTCAAATTGACGTTATTGTGTCACATTTGATGTGTCTTTGTGCAATGTCCTTTAATCACATAGTGACATTGAATTGATCTTGACCTGAATCCGATTTGGATTGAACCTGCTATGGTCAGACTGGTATGATGTGTCTAATATATGGAGTTTGGAACCGTGAACTAAAATGCACACCAGATTTGGATCTGATCCAAATTGTAGGTAAGGTGGGTCAAATAGCCCTTTAGAAATTCTAGAGCGGGTGATAAACGACGTCTTGCTCTCTAGGGATTCAACCGTAGGCTTTACCATTTTACATCCAACACTACCCAACAAAAAACATACCAGAACTAATAAGAAAAATGAAATATTATTAAGCATACTCATAGTGAAAATTCGTGGATGTTTACTACAATTTGGATAAGACCCAAATCTGGTGTGCATTTTACTTCACGGTTCCCAACTCCATATATTAGACACATCATACTAGTCTGACCGTAGAAGATTCAATCCAAATCGGATTCAGGTCCAACTCAATCAATTGAATGCCCCTATGTGATTGAAGCACACCGTATGGCCGTGTCAAGTGTTGGTTCGCTAACGTGTGGCTGTGTCATGTATCTATTTGTCGTGTCCATGTCAAGAGACCGTATATGCTCATCAGTTTTTCATGCACATGCAGGTTCCTCCTACGTTCAACATGCCGAAATCCCAGCTGCAGTGGTACGGGGAATGCGTGTATTGTGTCCGTGAAGACCTGCTGGGAAAGTGTGTTGAAGCAAAGAGCAGCTTAGACAGATTCATGGCCGTGGTTGCTTGGTGCATCTCTACGACGAGGCCGCCGGTGTTTGGCATGTCTCCCTTCAACTCAATTCTTGGAGAGACTCATCATGTGTCCTCAGGAACCCTTAATGTCCTCCTCGAGCAGGTGAGTCCCTGTTTACGCGTGGCAACTTTTCGTGTAGTGTCGCGTTCATCTTGCATTGTTTCGTGTTTGTGCCGAAACAGGTCAACCCGAACGCAACCCACTTTTTCTTGATGTCACTATGTCTAGACGCGTAGTATTTGTTTACCTTTGCACCGGGCCTTCAAGTAGTGTCTGACGTCGTAATCAATTTGATGTTTCCTGCGTGTCAATATTTTTTGTTGTCACAAAACAGGTTAACCCGAAGACGACGTTTCTTTCATGTCTGTAAGCGGCTTAAAGTTATCCGTGTGATCAAAAGTGTTAACAACTCATGCAGGTATCACATCATCCACCTGTTTCAGCCCTTCACGCAACAGATGAGAACAGAGGCATTGAGTTGACGTGGTACCAAGCTCCTTCGCCAAGGTTCAAGGGTAAGAATCCCAAATATTTAACATGGTATACTATATATAGATCTCTCTCTCTCTCTCTCTCTCTCTCTCTCTCTCTCTCTCTCTCTCTCTCTCCGTGTGTGTGTATTTAAGCCCAATCCTACATGTTCACACTCAATACTCGCAACCCACACAATATAGGATGGTGCCATACAAATCATTAACGATAAGTGCATGTTTAAGTTACGCACCATTTCAACTGCAATCCCTCAAACTTCTTGTTTCCTTGGAATTCCTTAACGCAGGTACATCAATTGAAGCCGCGATTCATGGGAAGAGACAACTGAAGCTGTTGAATTTTGGCGAGAATTACGTGATGAACATTCCTAAATTCATCACCAGATTTTTTCCAAGTTTAGTGGCCGAGTGGGTGGGCAATGTAAGGATTTGCTGCCCTGAATCCTGCTTGGAAGCCACATTAGCATTCAAGGGACAGTCTCTACTGGGATTTGGAGGAAACAGAGGCATCAAAGGAAAGGTTCTTCATTCATTAACAAAGAAATTGATCTACGAGCTAGACGGTCACTGGGACAAGTAAGATGTATTCTTTTTTTTGGTGGTTTTCTACAAGTTGCATATTTGAAAAACTAGAAGCATTGTCTTTCGCCTCGGGGTCGACCTTAAAAACCTTCAGTTTGTCGCGGACTCCACACTTAACGGTGCATATGAGATATTTAGGTGAAAAGACTGAACCGCTTCCTTAATGTATGGACTAAGCAGGGTGGTAACCAAGAAGGAAGCAGAGAGTGGCACTGTTTCTACACTGTACAATGCAAGGGAAGCATTAACCGGATTGAGAATCCCATCTGTGAAGGACGCAAAGGTACTCTCTCTCTCTCTCTCTCTCTCTCTCTCTCTCTCTCTCTCTCTCTCTCTCTCTCTCTCTCTCATGTACTGGAGATACTAACACTCGGTCATTCTTGGTCAATGTTGAGCAGGGGTTGCATCCAAATGAGTCATCTCTTGTGTGGGCTGAAGTGAGCAAAGCTATAGTCAGCAGGGACTGGGACAAAGCATTGGAGGCCAAAACGATGATAGAGGAAAGGCAAAGAAAATTGCAAAGGGAAAGAACGTCCAAAGGGATAGTTTGGCAGCCCCAGTTCTTCAATATGGTGAAAACCAAAGAAAATGGGTGGGAATGCTCACCTAAGCAAATCTCCGTTCCTCCAGCACCGATTGTAATTTGACTATGAACACTAAAAAGGATGGTGAGAAGAAAAAGAACGGCTTCTCCTTCAGACCCTGAGTATGTGTACGTTGATAAAAATATTTTGATCCATCAATAAAGTATCATAATAAATGATTGCTTTCATGAAGTGCTAATATGATACAAGATCAACAGCGGTAAGAATCCATGCAACCAACCACAGTGCGGGAGAAGGTTTAAAGGGAAAGTTTGGCCCCTCTTCGAGGCAGTGCTTTACCCTCTTAGAAATTACATGACTATTCTTAAATTAAAAGAGTGCTACCACAGGAAAGACAAGCTGGAGAAAAGGAGGGAAGCAAAAGAGGATGGACAAAACTGAAGCTTATATGCACGTAATAAATCTCATATCCGGAAAAAGTAGCTCTTCCTGGATATAGTTTACATCTTCCTGCATATGCTTCTATGCTTCTAGCAATTATTATACAAAGCTACAAAGAATAATAACAGCAGCATGGACAAAACAAGGAATACAAGTAACTCAGGGAGCTACTAGTAACCAATGCCATTGACTGCAACAGGAATCCTCACATTATGGCCCCGGTCTCCTTTCATGACGATTTCACCAAAGCTGTACTTACCAGTGACTGACCGAACGGTAAGGGCAACTGAAAAGGATCGAGTTGCACCTGGCTCCAAGGTCATGGCAGCAGGGCTTACTTCCATAGCAATCTCAGGTGACATTCTGCCGGTCATTGTGTATGTTTCAACATCTGCAACATTTCTGACACTCCTCAATATTGTTTGTGTTCCTCTGAGACTTGAAATCGTGATAGAAGGAGTATTTAGATCAGCTGGATGTCTGAAGCTGGAGATGCAGGTCCTGGTTGTGATGTTGCGTATCTGGTGTGGATCGATCCCAGGGACTGAGCACAGAAACTTAAGATAGTCCTCGTAACCTGCACAAATTTAAGATGTTCAAATGACGTTGACTCTCACATGCGCACACATACGCTCAGGAACACTAAAGCAGAAGTGTAAATGCAAACAAGGACAAAGAATTACTTAATTTGAGGCATTTTCATATTGTTATTCATCTGCGGTGCATTTTCCCTGTATTCATTGCCTAGGTAACATCAAATTATGCCATTTTCAATGTTTCCTTGCAAGCAGCACGGTCTTTGTGAGGGCAGATAACATCATGGGTTTATAAAGCATAAGATTACCTGCATCAAAGACAAGGCCAGGATCAAGAGCACCCCTTGGATGAACAGCGCCACTCCCGCAGTCGAATGGTGTAGCTGGTGCCAAAACCATAGTTTCCAACCCAGAGTACTGCTGCGCTTGCAAGGGGCGCCCAGTTCTATCCACAGTAATTGCTGTTGTCATCAAGGCAGACTTTATGGCAGACGGGCTCCAGTCACGATGTTTCTGCTTTATAAGGGCAGAAATCCCAGCAATATGGGGAGCAGCCATGCTGGTTCCCGAGATAATTGCAAAACCTTCCCCTGCTTGGCAAGGACAGCACTGACTAAAATGAGAATTAGGAAAGGCCAAGGCTAACTAAAATGAGATTTTCTGATAAGAAAATTAAAATAAAATTTAGGAAGCACGAAGGGTGAACTTAGTTAGACCCCGAAGAGAAAACATGTGGATGTTGAAATTACTGAAGTGGATCAACCAGCATTTTTAAAAGCATATAACACATGGAGTGACAAACAATATGCAGGTGATTGAAAGTCATAATAACACATGGAGTGACGAACAATATGCAGGTGATTGAAAGTCATAAATCTCCTAATTTAACTGCTTTTGATCCTAATTTAAGTGATCTTTCCCAAAAATACATGACAACTAGAACCATCAGTGAAGAAAAATGCTTTTATTTTCTATTGCTATTTAATCATGATTCTCTTCTTGGCTCACAAGACTATTTAATGAAATATAGAGAAACCAAAAGATGCTCGAGGAATGGAGAGCGAGTAGACTTATACTCATATAAAAGAACAAGGGAGACATTCAAAATTGTGTGAATTATCAGGATATCAAGTTAATAAGTCATATTATCAAATTATGGAAAATAATTATTGAACATAGATTAAGACAAATATCAAGTACAATAGAACCAATTTAGATTCATACTAGGCAGATACACTCTTGAAGTGATTCACCTTTTGAGACGTCTTATGAAACATTTTAGAGTAGAAAAGAAAGGTCTTCACATCATATTTATTGATATAGAAAAAGCTTACGATAGGATACCAAAGAAGGTTCTTTAGAGAACCTTGAAAAAATAAGTATCCCATTGACATATATAAACCTTACAATGTGCAAAAACATGTGTGAGGACTCATGAAGTAATGACAGACTTCTTTGAAGTTAATATTGGGTAACATCAAGGATCAACTTTAAGTCCATATTTATAATGGTGAATGATGAGTTAACAAAACATATTCAAGATAAATTACCTTGGTGTATGTTATCTCCAAATGACATTGTGTGAGTGGAGGAGTCTAAGGAAAATGTAAATAGAAAATTGGAACTATGGAGAGAAACATTAGAAAGTAAAGGCTTCTAACTTAGTAGAACAAAGATAGAATATATGGAACGTAAGTTTGATTGTTTGGTTACTTCAGAGGACATAAATTAAAATTAGCATATATTGCATCCCCCAAAAGGAAAGTTTTAAATACCTAGGATATATTACGCATAAAATTAATACAGATTGGTTAAAATGGAGAGGAGCATCACGTATTCTTTGTGATAAAAAGATATCATTAAAGCTAAAAGGTAAATATTATAAAGCAACAATTAGACATGTCATGTTTTATGGTTATGAGTGCTAGGTAGTTAATCATCAACATGTACAAAAGATGTCATGACAGAAATGAAGATGTTGAGATAGATGAGTTGTGTCATACAAGAAAAGACTGTATACATAATGAGGTTATTAGAAACAAATTAGGAGTGGCACCAATAGAGGATAAAATGAGAGAATATAGTTTAAGATGGTTTGTACATATAGAAAGAAGATCAAAAGAACATATTTAAAGGTATGAAAAACTAGATTTTGAAAGTATTAAAAGAGGTAGAGGACGACTACAAAAGTATTGGAAAGAAATAATAAAGATGATCTAGCTTATTGTGAGTTAACTGCTAACATGACACAGGATAGGGCTCTATGGAAACAAAGAATCCACGTAGCCGGCCTCATTAGTGTGGGAAAAGGCTTAGTTGTTGTTGTCTTCTGAGATCTAGTCAAATGAGTATAACAACTAAATGAACAGTAAACGCTACAAAAATGGTACTATTGTTGCACATCTACTTTTGGATGACAAGTAATAAATAAATAAGCTAGCAATGTCAAGCAAGATAATTAGTTAATTACCCATGTAGTTGGCTTCATCAGTCCCATTAGGTGACCATGCTGCCCAAATAAGAGAACCCGGTGCAAGAATATCTGGTTTGAGGACATCTGCATCTTGAAAACTGAAATCCTTTATGTCAGGTCCACGTGAGGAGAACAAGGCTACCTGTGGTGCTGATCTTTGAAAGATAGGCGCCAAGCCATCTGCAATGGTAGCTGTTGCTTGAAAGCTTGTGACATGCCCAGATAGATCTCTTAAAGTTGAGCTATTGTAGTATTGTATCAGCTCCTGTGGAACAAAAGCAGTAGAAAAAGCAAGGTTGAGCTTACTCTTATTTGACAAGCACAGAGTACCAAAAATGTATTTAAGAGCCTTTTGCAGATCATGAAATTTGTTTGAAAAACACAAGTACATAAAATTCAACCAACTTGACTGAAAAAGTACTTCTAATGAATGGAATCTACGTAAACAATCTAGAAAGAAAGTTGAAAGAAACGTGACTTGAGAATAAGAGATAAGAGATACATTACATGTTTCTAGCCTCTCCCCCTCTCTCTCTCTCTGTCTCACACGCAAAAAAAAAAGGATTGTATATACATACACACACACACACACAGAGAGAGAGAGAGAGAGAGAGGCAGACAGCAGGTTCAGTTGCATGAAGATCACCTCTTCATATTATGCGTACAGAGCCATGCTTCACTAATGAAAGGTCCCACATTTTAACATGCAAAAGATGTGATAAGTGGCGTTTTGATTACCGTTGTCTTGCTGACATCTGTGATTACTATTCCAGGGATGCCAACTGGTACAGGATCAAATTTTGCTTCAGGAGAGAAATTCTCAACCGCAAGAACAAACCCTGCTGCACCAAGGCTTCTTGCAGTTTGTGAGACTTTCCTGATGGACGAGCTACCCATCACAAAATTAAATGAATATCCACAGAGAAGTATCTTTCCCTCCACAATCCTCCTGTTAAAAGCTTGTGGATCCTGACAGTCCGAAGAGCTGTATAAAGCACTCGAAGGATTCACCATTGCATCATTTGCTGCAACCAAGTTGTAGGTTCGATTCCAATGTGTACCCACTGTATTACAATCAACAGAGAACTTGTCACAACCTTAAGAACCGTGAGAGGAAGAGAGGAAGTGGCCATGTGTCCATGCACGTGTGTATGTGTGTGAGCACGATTTGGGTGCATGTAGGCATGTACGCCTGAGAGAGACAAGCATGCTTAGACTTTTGACCTCAGAAGTTTCAAAAGTACTGTCATGCTTGCCCATACAAGGTTCAACGAGGCACTCTTTGCTAGTGATTCATCATGTCTAGCTGTTTTGAACAGTAGAACATCAGTTGGAAAGGTATTTTCTTTATACAATGCTGATGTAAGATGTTCTATACAAATTTGAACTATCAAGCATTGAAACGTTATAGTTTATGCTTTCTAAGAAGGTTGAAGCCTTACGTGATAAACCAACTCCAGGCAAAATCCTCCCATTGCCAAGAGTCATATGGTTCTGATATCTCCTATCATCAACAGCAGCAGCAACAGATGTTATCCATGGACCGTAAGACACCATAGTCTTGGAAAATGGGCCCCCATTTCCAGCTGCCTGAACAACAAATACTCCTGCCTTCACAGCTGAAAGAAGTGTGGCATCAAAAGGGTTCAAAAAGGTTGTTCTTGTAGTTGCCGGCGGACTGTTAGGGCCAACTGACAGATTTATAATATCCACACCATCCTTAACCGCCTGTTTAAAGAAGGTAGGAAAGCCTCATTAGTCCTCGAGTAAATTATTTGTTTCCATAATGATACTACAGCACGTATACAATTTACATATCTAGTCCTCGTACAAGAAAGAACAAAAAATAAACAAAGTGAACTTAGCAAGCATGTAATTTTTCAAATACAAGTCTTGCTCCAACTCAAAATTTGTTTGCAAGTAAAGAATTGACAGAAAGGGCACAAAAAAGAGACGTGAAGTCTAAGATAAGTCTGAACGCTCCAGGGAAACAGGCAGGAACAGCAATGAAGGAAATTCAAATGTGACATGCAAGGTGCAATACGAAAATTGGATCCTAGTAGATAAGCGGTAAAAGAGCATGGCCCAAAAGCTTCCTTTCTATTCCGGAGAACAAGCACAAGAGGCAGGCAAGTTTCGGAATTTCTACCAGGGAAAGCATAGAACAAGTTCAAAGTTGGGGTGATGCAAACAAAATAAGCTTAGCATCCTTCTGAAGAAAATGAAATTTAATAAACATCAGTTGATTATCCTAATGAGCAACAAAAAATATGTAACCAAGAAGCATTAATGTTAAGCAATTGACATGAAGCACATATTGCAGTTGGAAATGAGTTTCTGCAACGGTGTCACAATTCTTGCAACGGAAATGGGTGTCCCCAACAATGTGGTTCCCTGTATGTGCCCGTAAATGAAACTCTCTAATAAGAGAAACCTGTGAAATAATAAGCAATATCAGGATGAAGGTTTTGCAAATGTTCAAAGCCTCTAGGACATTGGGGCAATCACTTGAACAGAAACCAAGGTGAATGGAGATGACCTGTAATCAGTCGCTGGTAATTAACTATGCTTTAACAAGTCGTGGTAGCAGCATGACCATCTTCATTGCTCAAAATAAATGGACCAAAGAGAAAAAAGGATTTCCATTACACGACCAATTCTACATCCCAATTTTATTTCATCTTGTACCTGTTCAATCGCTGCCACCACATCAGCAACAAATCCTCCAAAGCCCCTATAAAGAGCTTTATATACAGCAATCCTAGATAGTAGGTAAATAAAACAACAGTTATAAACACCTTACCGAGATAATAACAGTAAGGAAAAGGAAAAAAACTTATTTCAATATCATGCCCAATACCTAGCACGAGGAGCCATCCCGCTTGCTCTACCAAACTCATAACCATGCATTCTCACGGGTATCCCATTATTTCCAGCTGCAATTGCAGCTGTGTGACTGAAATCAACAATTCAAAGGAAAATATCAATTGTAAAGCCATATAATTTTAAAGTCACAATATGTTTCATTTTTCTTAGCCAGTGACCAGAGGATGTTTCTATATCCCATAAGCAACAAAAGATCTCAGTTCTTGCCCTTCACAGGTTCCAAAAGATATATGATTTTAAAGAAACTTTAGAATCAATGTAACATCCATGAAATCCTGTGAGAGCGACCCTTAGCTTGCTCAGTGTTGTGGCTACACATGACCTCAGAGATCGTATTAATTGAGCAGTAAGAGGCAAGACTAGCTTTTTGTTTTTTATTTACATTTTGCCAAGTTAGCATTAAGGTGAAATGAGATGAGCTGTTTCCCGTACATAATGAGCATGTATACGAACAAAATATTCATCTTTTGTGCATGATTATAGTTTGACACAACCATTGAACAACTTAGGATGGCTCAGCAGGATTCAGGCAGACCAATTAGGCGATTGATAATATAAATTAACGACCAGAAACTGAACATAACTGATACTAGGTTTTGGGAAATTCATAGAAACCTATAATCATCCAGTATGTTCCCAACTTTTGTTCTATTACATGTTTAATAAATCTTAGATTTTTTTCATCAACTTAAAAGCTTACCCATTTTTTAAGAAAAACAAAACACAGAACACCATAACTCTCACCTGCCATGTCCATCACCATCGAAAGGAGATGCAAAATCAACGGCTGCGTTAAATGATCCAGAAGCAATTGCTGCTGCTGAGAAGTGTTGAGCGCCAATTATTTTTCCATTGCAAAATTTCCTCTTGGTATCTGGGTCAACTTCACATTTTCCTCTGTAGGTGGGAAGTGGTTCATATGGCTCGGAAAGATAAGTAGCAAAACTGGGATGTTGAGGATAGATTCCAGAGTCAATGAAGCCAATTACAATGTTTTCTCCAGCTCTCTGAGTGCCACCTCCAGTTGGCCATACTCCTGTTGGAAGACCCAAGAACTGTGGCGTATGGATTGTCAACCTTCTGACTTTTGAGTCTTCCTCCACATACAGGACTCCATGAGCTTTCCGAAGAAGATTTGCCTGTCCAATGAATTCAGATGCACCAAGATAAGTATGCAAGGATAGAATTTTGAAAAGAGGAAAAACACAAAATTTTCTTCATCATTGACACCAAACGCTTACAGTTCACCAGAAAAGAAGGAAACAAAAGTTTGCAAAGGCAGGCTCATCAAGGTTCATCATTAAAGCAAAGTGTACAAGGGAACCAGCTTTACCTGTTCAGGAGACGTACGAACTGCAAACCCGTTAATAAGATGGTGATAGCTATACAGCTTCTTGTATGTTCCAGGCTCAAACACTGATGCAAGAATTGCATTGTGGTTTCTCTGAAGCAGGAAGGAATATGATCTTACATGTTCACTGCCAGAAAAGTGGAACCACTAGTGAGCAAAGAGTAAAAAACAGAAAGCCCCATGTAGTATCTATTTCATGGTAAACCTGCTCCGCGTTATTTTTGGATGATTAGCCCATCATCCAAATCATTTTCATGAAGTTTTCCATAAGACTGCTTGAGAAACGGAAGACGGGGCAGTGAGATTCATCAACTTGGTCTAAAATTTACATGATAATCACAAACACATGAGCTTTGCCAAAACTGGGCCATAAACAAATTCCAAAATCTCTGGATCTTAAAAGAGAACGGTGTTGTCAGAAACTTCGGTTGAAACAGGATTAAATTTAAGCTTGTATTCCAATATAGTACGAAGTTGCAGTGTCTGATGGGGAAAAGGAAAGTGCAAAATATAATAGTTTTTGCATTTTGAAGAATGAACCTTTTTCTGAAAATCACATTCTAATAATGCCTAGGACACACTATTTTCCTGATAAATGAAAGAAGGCAGCATTGTGGCTTCCTGTGTTTCACTTTGTATCAAGTTCGTTAAATGAATGCGCGAACCTGGTATCAATATGGATGGCACAGCCAGCTTTTTCTCAAAGCAAACATAGAAAAAAACTAGACATCAGCACCTGGTGACGTCGAACTCTTCTCTGGACTCCACAGCAGTTGCAGCATACCCTTCAAGACCGCCTTGGTATGTAACAACGGGTTCTCCTTCAACGATCACAATGTAGACTTCCCCCCTCACAAAACCGAGCATCACCAACACCAACGCCCAGAAACCAATTTCGCCCACCTTCACCATCGGCGGCAAAAACGGTTAGACTCAAATCACCATTCCTGATCTCTTCACTTCAATGCTGTAAAGATCAGATAAAAAATAAAAGTCAAGAGTTATCAACGAAAAACACCCACTTGTTGTCAAACCGCATGAATATGAAATTTTGGAACAAAATGCAGCTAAAAGGAGCACCAGAACAGCGGAAAGTACACGAAGAACGTGAGTTTATGTGAAAGAAGAAAAACAATAGGTTACAGGAAGCGGGTGCGCGCCAATCAAGAGAGACGGAGTGCAGAGAGACCCCCAGTCAAAGTATGACTGCATACATACAGCCACTAGTGCGATGCAGGAGAGCAACAGATAGTAGATGTGGACACAAAGGCTAAGGCAGAAAAAATCGCCTAAACTACACTACTCGCTGTTAGGAAATTACATAAACAACCACATTTGGCTGACAACGGCTTTAAGCAGCCCATGATTAGTAGCCGGTTTTCGCTAAAATTCAAGTAAACATCATTCACCTTCTTGGAAGAAAAGAAAGAGAACTGCACATTTCAACCAAAAAGAGAAAAGGAAATGACTAGTTGCTGAAGGGTAAGTACGTCACTGGGGAACCTGAATTACTAGTATACCACTAGTCGGTGTTTAAATGACCGGGATTCACGGGATATCTTAAGCAAGACGACAAGTATGGATGCCTGCAAAACACTGAGACCTTTACGCCCTTGGGATTCTGGTAATTTTCCGTCCTTTTACCTCGTTAGACGACGGCCACTGGTGAACTCGTTTCGGTAATTTGAGTCATCTGCAGGGCTGTTTGGCAGACACAAAGTTTAGGCTACTGAAAATGCCCTTGTTCAGCATATTCTTGTGCATAGATTTTTTCCTAACATCCATGACGTCATGAGGGTCTTTCCGTCATTTTGTCGAATTGATGCCAGCTAGAACGAAAGAAGTACGGGCAAAGATTTCCTCCTTTTACAGAAGGATCGATCAAACGGATCAACTCAGATTAAAAAAAGAAGAAAAAAAAAAACAGAACCTTGGAAGAATGGGAAGTTCGCATCGTATAAAATGAACGAAATGCAAAGACCTATCTGTCTGAAATTTCTTTAAATCCCATAAAAATGACCTTTCGGGGAAACGATATTTCCTTGCCTAGAACTCAAGTTGCAGAATCCTCAGAAAAGGAATTCAAAATTCAAGGAAAAATTTAAAATAAGAAGCACCAGGAAAATTGAAATTCGCACCACAGAAAATGAACCAAATGCCAAGAGAAATCTGATCGACATTTTAAATTTTGCAAAAAAAAACTGGTTTTCCCGGGAAACAAACGCTTCTTTTCTTATAGTAGACGCAAATAGCAGATTCTTGAACAGAAAAGCAAAAGAACTTGAGTTCAAGCAGAAAAGCGAACTCACGATCAATTGTCCATCAAATCAACGAAAACATCCAAGGCATTGCTATTATCTTAAGGGAAACGAACTTCAAAAGTGCAAAACACGAAATCGATACTTCCAAAAAGACATGCGTCCTTACCTCCGTCAGAATCGTCAGAAAGAGAACCACAAATCCCATAAAACGCAGCATTTCATTGAGAAAATCGTACGAAGAGAGACAAAGAGGGAGGAATTGCTACCGTAAGCCGTGCGAGGGGAATCCACCGTCAAAAGACGCAAACGACGAAATCATCACTCCGAAAACAAGAAAGGCTTCTAAACTCGGCTGGAATGACCGGAAAGAGCCACAAAAACTCACCAAAAAGCAACATTTTCACTGAGAAAGCCGCACCAGTCGAGAGAGAGAGAGAGAGGGGGGGGGACCTGTTCGGACTGGCAGCAGACGATCACTAAAGAGAGATCCAGTTTTCCGCCATAGGAGATCACCAAACGAGAGAGAAAAATCCAGAGCAGAAGGGGAAGAAAAGAGCAAGATACAAATTAAGCCTCAGGACTGAAAACGAAAGGAAAATCCAGGGTTTCGAGCTTCAGCGTATGGGAAGAGTGAAGTGATCAGCAGAAACGCGTGGGTGAGCGTTAAAAGCTAGGTCCTTCCTCGTGCATCTGAAACTAATAAATAATTTATTCCTTTATTTATTTATTTATTATAAATCCATTTTTTATCTTCTTCCTATTTTTATTTCAATAATTTAATGCTGCCCGACAATGTGCTCGTACTGCTTGTTGTTTACTGGGGCGGTCCTCTCGTCGGGTTTCGGATCTTAAACGGACCCATGTAGACCCGAACCGTATTAGACAATTGGCTTCCATTTTATCGTTGAATTTATGAGAAACTTGATTTTCCAAATATGTGCTGGACACGGGCAAGAAGTAATAGAGGCCGTTCATCTTATGAATGGACGGTGGGAGATGCCCGATAGTGAATGTTTTGGAGTTGGTTCAAGGTGGTACCTGAAATCCACATCTGCTTTCATGTGGCTGTGAGGGTTCATCATGTGCGTCAATATGCAAAATCCAAACTTTGTTTTGATATCGAGCTTGATAAACGCTAAAATGGAGCTTTCTAACTTAGCATAATTGGAACATAATATAAGATGTAAATTTAACATTTTAATCAAAATAAATTGTTATCAAGTTAAACTTGTTTACATCGGGAAAAAAATAAACTGTTCACGGTCAATCTTTCAACACGAAGAGAATATTTAACAATAAAATGGAATCCACTTATCTAAAACAGTTCAAATCCATGTGGGACTGTCTAAGATCAAATGACCAAAAAAAGTCCCAAGTTAAGACTAGGGATGTTTGCAGTTCGGTTTGGTTCGGTTCTACCCTCAACATTGAACCAAACTGCTAGATTTGGTTTTCAACTTTTAGAGAACCAAACCGTGTTATGTTCATAACCGAACTAAATCGGACAGTTTGGTTTAGTTCTGAACTACGATTCTACTCATTTAAAGATTTTGCTAAATACAATTTACTATGCCAAGAGATTTTTAGATCTACGGTTCACATGTACGAGGTTATAAAACTCATATACATATAAACTTGTCAAGATTTAAATTCATATACATATAAAAACGTTATGTGTGTATATATATATTCACATTTTATATATAAGGTTATAAAACTCACATACATACACTTATAAAAATTATATATAAGTTTTATAATGGGTGTTGGATTTACTAGTGGTCTTGTGGCACCAGAAGGAGATCTGGTTCTTCAGAAGAGCCGTTACCATTCGATACATCTCGGAGAGTTTGGACCGAGCCCGTATGTCGTCACCATGGTATCAAAACTTTCTTAGCCTTTTGTGTATATGTACCAGTATCTAATACATATAAACCATTTATGCAAGTATGGTTTAAATATTGACAAGCACTGGCCCATATCTCAGTCATTCTGTCCACCAGGCACCAGAAGGAGATCTGGTTCTTCAGAAGAGCCGTTACCATTCGATGCATCTTGGAGAGTTTGGACCGAGCCCGTATGTCGTCACCATGGTACCAAAACTTTCTTAGCCTTTTGAGTATATGTACCAGTATCTAATACATATAAACCATTTATGCAAGTATGGTTTAAATATTGACAAGCACTGGCCCATACCTCAGTCATCTGGTCCACCAGGCACCACCAACATGAGAACGACATAATATGATACAAATGAATGCCTACACAGGACATAAAGATCCCACTTACATTCACAATGGCTAGAATCCAAACTAAACCGATCTTAGTTGAACTCACTCTTATGGTTGTTTAGAGTGAAGCCCTGTATTTAGCTTTTGAACTGGAACTCGAAACTTTTAATTGCTCCATGTTTTCCTGTGAGATTCCCTTCCCTCTGTAAAACAAAGAACGCAAAACATGTGAGACAAGTATATCTCTATCATTTTAATGAATTTAATGTATTGGGATCATTAAAATGTCAACAGGCATTCTTTTTATCAACAAAGTAATGATAATCATCCTTTGCTTCTTTTAACATTTTAAGCCTTATCCTATGCTAAGTCGGTTCACTACATACATTTTTGTCCATTATTGTTCTGCTCTATCTTGTGTTTTATTAGCGTGTGCATGGCAGGAGGCCCAACTCACGAGCTGAAGGTCATGAGTTTGACACCCAAAGCATGCATATGCGCTCCTACCTCCATACAACAATAACTAAGCCTTTTCTCATACTATACGGCTACATGGATTTTTTTGTTTAGAAAAACACTATCATATGTCATGTTAGCAGTTAACTCACAATAAGCTAGATCATTTTTTATTGTTTATTTTCAACACTTTTGTGGTCATCCTCCACCTCTTTTAGTACTTTCTAAATTTAGTTTTTCATATATTCTTATAGGTTCTTGTGATCTTCTTTCTATATGTCCAAACCATCTTAAACAATATTCTCTTATTTTAACCTCTATTGGTGTCACTCCTAATTTGTTTCTAATAACTCCATTATGTATAATAATGGGGCTCCTACCTCCATGTTATAACCAAAAAAAAACTCAGGAGAGGTGGTAAAATGAGATTTTTTTAGGTTTTTTACCCTTTTAAAGTATTCACAATCTAGTTTCTCATATCTTCTGACTCTAACTTCGCCAAGTAATTTATAATAAAGGAAACCTAACAGAGCCGAAGTGCATGATTGCTCGTGAACTTTTTTTCTCTAAAAAAATACATTTTTCGAGAAGTAAGCAGCAACTGATTGCGTCAAATGGTTGCAGTGAGATTGTTTGGCCTTTACATACATAAGTTACTGTGGCACATTAAAATGACATGAGATACATATTAATGCGCCTTCTTCTGCAAAAGCACAAGGCCAGGTTCGTCAAGGGTGACAGACATCCTCGATCATTTGATCTCTATTTTACTGTGGTACCAATGGAGTAGTTATGCAGGTTTTTGTATGGGGCCTGGTTACACAACCATGAACAATTCACGATCGAAAGCCATGTAATTGGTCGGAATAGGTTAGGTCATGGCAGTACTAAACTGGACTAATTGGATAACAGCATAACCACGTTTGATCTCCATCATATTTCTTTTCTGGGTATGATGGCAGAAGGCCTAAACCCACATGCATGCCCTGTGTATCGAACTCGTCACCTGCATGCGTTAGCTCACCAATAGAGCTCTCTAACACCCTCTTGCTGGTGGCAAGCTCCATCCCTGGAACGGTGCATGTGTGTGCCCGCAAGTGTTAGGCTTCGGTCTCTCATTGTATTAAAAAAAAAAATTGTCTAACTAATTAGATCCGATGTTAGTATATATTCTATCATTGACATCCCAATTGGGGAAACATACATATAGCAATTATGATCATTATGCACCTGGTCCCTATAACATAAACCATATTTAGCATCTTAATTTGTCATCAACTTTGAGGAACAAACTTTTGTTTAAAAGTACAATGAACAATCATAAGAAGTATTGCTTGTGATATGAGGTATTTCATAACCCATTAAAAAAAAGGATTACAGTTGGCAGTGGACGGATAGCGTGAAACTTTATCAAATATGTTGGTGTGGCTTGAATTAGTGACTGTCACGAATTATGACCGAATCCAAAAGCCCGAAGAGCGACTCTCACAAGATAATATTTTACCTAAGTACAAACTTTTAAACACCAAAATATTTGATTAAATCAAATCTCCAAAAGTTTAGTATGATCGGTGAGAATATTACTAGGATGGTTGACCTCTTGGTAAGTCTTTGTTCTTTACTCTCTAACCAGCAAGAGAAAAAATGGTTAAGATGTGTGTATATATATATATATATATATTTTTGTAAAAATAGATAAAGATATAAAAAATACCACCGATTAGATTTTATATCTAGAATAATTCCTAAATTGCGTTATTTAATAATTTTAACTCTCCCATGTGTGCATCGGGCTTGAAGGGTTACTTCAGCCGGTACCTTTGGCACATGTGATTGTCCCAATGTTTGACAGGAAATGTCTTCACGTCCATACATACCACGTGATGTCAACTTCATATAGAAAATCAATAAACCAAAGCCTGTCTCATTATATATGTGTGTGTGTGTGTGCGTGCGTGCATGCTTGCATGAAAGTATGTGCACCAGATATCTATTGGGGTATAATACTTCAAGTCCGGTAACAAATTTTAAAACTACTTAGGATGAGGCAAATAGCTCACTGTCTTACTGTGACGTGCATGTATTACGCTTATGGTTTACTTAAGATTTTTATTGTAGCCCGTGGTTAAAACCATGTGCTAGTGAAAACCTTTTTTTGGCAAGGTGAGCACACATGACATACACACATATGCATGTATATATGTATATGTTTGTGTGTCTATATATATATATATATATAAAGAGAGAGAGAAGGGGGGCGTAAGTGTAATCGAGAAAGGTACTGATGCACCACTGCAACCATTTCTTTATGGCCCGACCCATGCGGTTCATATAGAGCGGTGCAAGATGCTTCGGCTGGGCCCAACCACCAGGTGCAGCCGTACCGGAGAAAAGCTTGGTGCATTTAGTCAGGTGAAAGAGTGGGGTTTGTTTTTTATTTACACTTACTGAAGTCCGCTGGTTGGGCCCAGCCGGAGCATCTTACAGAGCTCTGTATGAACAACTTGGGTTGGGCCCGTCGGTGCATACAGAAATGGTTGCAGAGGGTGCATCAGCACCTTTCTGGATTATCTTAGCCCCCCGCCCCTCCCTCCCTCTCTCTCTCTCTCTCTCTCTCTCTCTCTCTCTCTCTCTCTCTCTCTCTCTCTCTCTCTCTCTTTATATATATGTGTGTGTGTGTGTGTGTGTGTGTGTGTTCTCTTAGCATTGTTGCTTGTTGATGGATTGTCTCGTTTGCTTCTCATGAGTCGACCTCATAAGGTGTTTCAGGTGTGAGTTAGATCACAAGTAGGGCATGAGCTTCCTTCATAAGCCTTAACAGCTTAAACTTCCATGTGTTTCTGGATCTTATTGAAAAACTTGGAATTCTTCCTTATGTGATGCAAGTAGGGCTGGTAAACGAACCAATCTGCTCGTACATTGGCTCGGTTTTGTTTGAACTTAACTCTGCTGAACATGAAGAGTCTCTTCTTCTCGTGTACATACCAACTACTTAAAACCTATACATAAGCCAATGATAAGACGAGACAGACTCGTTTGTAGCTTGTTTTACTAACCTATAGAAGCTCAGCACTCGCCGAGTTATGCTGAACGTGGTTAACTTTTACTTGGCAGCCCTAGATCATACTGGAGAAAAGAAATGGATACCAAATCCAGATCCAAATAGCTAAATTAGTAATACCGTACATATAGGTCAGGAGTTCCGTGCCAAGATACCTAGGATAATCACCTCACAGCAATTCACCTAACCATAACTTTAAAAAACGAGAGCATATCAATTGAATTGAGACCCATTAGACTCCAAAAACTGAAACCAGATTGCAAATTTAATAAAGTCAGGTTGGATTTGGATATGGTCCGAACAATTGATGACGATTCTTGGCTCTAGTTGATGACCCGATTGATGAATAGCAATTTAATTTCTGGATCATCTTGGGTAGTTTGATACGATATTTATCTCAGTAAGTTTTTAGCCCAAACTTTCATGTCACATGCATGGAGGCCCACCGAGTTGGTACCACTCATTGATGCAAGGGAACAGTTTCAAACCTTCATGGCTTCCATGAGAGAGAGAGAGAGGACTCCAAAATATGTGGTTGCACTTGCACTTGTTCGCAAATATACATATGAATGCACACATATACACACGATACACACATATGTATGTGTATAATAGGTAAAGTTGAATATTTTTTAAAAGATAATCCTATTCATGCATACTAAAATCATGTGATTTGCCTCACAATATGCTAGTACGTAACAATCTTGGGTATTTTTTCGTAATATGTCCTCCATTTTGTTTCTCTTACATACTTTGAGAATTTTCATTTCATGATAACAGACTTTTATCAATATGAAACGTAGAGGAAGTAAAAGTAAATCAAAGTTAATCTCTGAGACATTTTGAATTGGGTCTGGTTGGGCTTGTCCTTTCACTGCATCTTGGACATGGATAACCTCAGCTTGTCCACTCAAAACAACACAAGGCAGAGAACTATACAACAACTAAGTCTTTTCTTATACTAGATAGGATCTCGGTTATATGGATTCTTTGTTTTCACATAATTCGTTTAACTTAACAAAATTTGATCATTCTTTATTATTTACTTCAAATACTTTTAGGATCTTCTCTTTGTTCTTTTAACAATTTTATTATCTAATTTCTTATAATTTTTCGGTAAAATTTTTTTGGTCATCTTTCATATATTCAAACTATCTTAAATATTTTCTCTCATTACATTGTTTATTCATGTCACTCTCACTATAGAGTAATAATCCTTGTAGTCAACCTTTACTTAATATTGATAAGACTGGATTTGGTTTTCCTTTTTCATATGTCACAAGTTTTTAAGTCCTCTATAATTAGATTTCTCTATGAGGTCGGTGCATGTCAGGAGAAAACAGCAGCATGCTTGGTTTCTGTGTTGGAGGAACATCTCTATCATGCAGCGACGCTCCATATTAGATTACCTTCTTCGCTACTTCCCATTGCATAGAAACCCCCGAAGAAGACCGAGAGACAACGAACCACGTAGTCTCGGGAATACCCTCAGCTAATGTCAAGTTTGCAACCGATTGAAGAAGTACCACTGACAGAAATTTTAAAAAATAAAGGTTAGCGTCTTTCACTTTAGATTATTCAAGGCGTCCCTTAATCGGCACGCCGCTCTGCTCCGTGATGGCTCTCTCATTCTCTCTGATGAAAAATCCCAACTTTCGCCCCCAATTAGGTCGGAACATTCGTCTTCATTAATCAATTTCTTTAAATCTACAGAAAATCTATCTTTTTCTTTGGATTACCTCAGATGTGTATGATTAAAGCCGTGAATGAAACGTTTCCTTTTGTTGGTGCTTTTCCCTGCAGGAACACGATCGAAGCAACCACACCAAGCTGTGGTATTTCTGTAATACCATTTCCTTTTATTTAGTTTGTTATCTCTTACAATTTCTTGTGATTGATGTTGTCAATTTAGGTTTATGCAATTTAGCTAAGCACCCAAAGTATCAAATAAGCACTCAAAACCATCAGCTTTCTTGTTAATCAATCGTCGAACTTTGATCTTATTTCTTCATTCTTCCTCAAATCTTGACAGAGTTTCCATATCAAGTGGAATCTATCAAAAGTTGGAGGTGAGTAGTACCGAAACACCTACAAAGCCCTGAAAATGTGTAGGACTTTCTCTGGAGTTAAATGTGGCTATATTCCAAAATAGATCACTGAGTCCACCGAGAAACAATAACCATGTAGCTGACCCAAATCAGTGTGGGAAAGGTTTTGTTTTAGTTTTGTCTTATTGATGGTATTCCATAAACTTAAGTAGTTCCTTTATTTTTTCACATGGCAGAAATCACTCCCTATACGCATATTTACAATTGGGAAAAAGAGATCCAAGGGTACCCAACTTTTGGTTGAAGAATACATGGAGAAGATTAAACACTATTGCAGCATTGATGATATTCAACTTAGATCAAATCCAAAAAATACCAGGTAGGTATGCTCTCATTTCATGGCATTCTGAAAGAAATCATTAATGTTTTGCTGTTACTTTTCTTCCTGTTGGTTTCCCTCTTCGATTATTTAGATGGTACAAGTGAGTTGGTCCTACTTGTTCTAATGTTCTGCTGACCTATTTTATCCTGCACAGCAATGTGAGAGCCCAGATAGAAGGGGAAGACTTGAACATCTTGCAACACATAAGATCTGATGACTGGGTATAACTTCATGAACCTAGTCTATATGAGTAATGCGCTACAATTTTCTATTGCTATTCAAATTTCAGGCGGGGCAGCCACCCCATCTCGCCTGAATGTAGATCCCCCACAGCATGAGTGTTGGGTGGCTTTCATGACTCTTGTGTTTTCTGCATGACTTCTTCGATTCTTTAAATATTCAGCACACATCTTTTATATGGAGTCAGATTTATTACTGTCTGAAGTCTTCTTTCTCGGCTTCAGGTAGTTATTTTGGATGAGCGTGGTTTAGATATTGGATCTGAACAAATGGCTGAGTTGATGGGAGATGCAGGAATGACGGTAGGTATTCATGTGTTTCTTCTGTCATTATAGGAGCTGCCTAGTGCATACTGTTTTTTTGTTGTCCATGTATTTAGTTCCATAATGAATGCTTATAAAAGTGCAAGGCCTTTGAACTGTTAGAAGGTTCTCTTTTCTACCTCTTTCATACATTTAAGCGACCATTAGCCACTAAAAGATACAACCGGGACAGCTAGTTACAACTGCTCTAAGAAACCATTAGGCTTGCATGAGCCTGTAAGAGATCAGGATACAAGATGCGGTGTTGGATGATGTGCCTGATTTTGTCATGATTGTGAGATCAGAAAACAAATAGCTTAATTTGCTTTAGAAACATTGAGGTACTTTTTGATCTATTGCTGATTGATATATGATATCAGGTTATGACTATATTGCCTGAGTGCTGAATAAATGATTATATTCAGCAGAATCAGCACTGATTTCAATGGGAAATATTTCATGTTTTTCCTCACCAATGTATCTTTCTCATTTGTTTTCCTTTTAAGTTATGCTCCCCTTCTTTCTGTAAAAATCATTGTAGCAGCCTGTGTGAGAGGGATAGATGACCTGAGTGACACTATTGACATCATTGAGATAAAAGAGGGTAAAAATGGATGGTAATTAAAGATACAACTTCCCTGCACATATTACTCAAATCATAGAAGGCAAAGAAGGTTATCCTGAAGTACCGGATAAACTTATAAAGTTGATTATTTGTATATTTGGATCTGGTGTGGTTATATCACAGGATAGCTATATGGCAGAAACCAAAGTTAGCAACTATGATTTTTATCTAGTCATTATGTTTTTATGCAGGGATCATCAACACTAGTTTTTTGCATAGGTGGTCCATATGGCCATGGAGAAAATTTGCGTAAACGTGCTGATGTGACAATCCGCTTGTCCTCCCTAGTTTTAAATCATCAAATTGCATTGGTTGTGCTTCTAGAACAGATCTACAGGTATTGAGAACTTGTTAGCTAAAGCTGCTTCCTTTATCTTCCTTTCCTCTTTTCCTGTTGAAAAAATTGGTTAATTCTTTTTTCCTGTGACTTAATATCTGAGATGCACTGCATATACATCTAATTTTTATATAGATGCATTAATTTTTTCATACCAAAAGATATAATAGAGTAACAAGTAGACAATACAATTAGGATGCAAATTACTCATTCTGATTACCAGAATATACTTGTTTTTAAGATAACTGATTGTTGTGCTACTTGGAAGCACCGTGAAGACCAAGATTGCCTCAATTGAAGGGCAATGGGCTGCTATTTCTTTTTTGAAATCTTCAATTATAAATTGATATAAGTGTTGGTTTACTTAATTGGGCATATATTCCCGATGTAATTTTTGCTGGTAGATAACCTTTTGTATTTGGTCTCCAGAGCTTGGACTATTCTAAAAGGCCAAAGGTACCATCATTAGTCCCAATGGACAGTCATGTGGATAGGTAGGGTGCATTTCTTCAAGTTTGTCATGTCACTCTCGCTACTGGTTTCACTACTAGTCTGACTCGGGTGACATTTTGCAGGATTTAAAACAAAGATTTTGCTGGACGGTTTCTTATCCAAGGTGTTGACTGTAATATGGGTAACTTACTAATTAAGCATCAAAAGGATTTGCAGAAGATACTATGAGTGGACACAAGGTGCGATTGTGGTTCTCAAAGAAGAAGGGTGCTGCTAGAGCAGATTGGTTCTTCGTGTTTGACTTTCTCAGAGTTCATCCAAGACTGCCGGGAGATTTGTATCATGAAGCAGAAGAAGCCATGTTATGCACTTTAAGTGAATTAGAGGGACATAATATTGGTGACTTTTCACTTCTGTTTTTGATAAATGGATGCTTGCAATCAATCAAAGATGTCAACTGGTGGATCTGATCCATCATATTCTGTGGTTTAGTTGTCTCTCTTTGGAACAATTACCGATATTTGAAAATAAGCATAATGAGGCTGCGGTTACAACTCCTTGCTAACAGCTGTCTGAGGAGAAAGGACCGTCAGATATAGGAAGGGAAGGTATATGTAAGATTAAAGCACCCAAGGATTAATGTTTTTCTTGTTTTTCTAATCTGGTTGGGGTATGCCTAATTCATCTTGATGATAAGAAAAGGGCACCTGAACGGGTTGCCAATTTGCCCAGAACCAAACCATCCATGAGCGGATTCCGGTTTTGGAACAGTTGGTTTCAGAATGGTTTTAGTTTTAGTTTTAGTTTCATTAAAAGTATTTTATATTTAAAGAGTAAAAGGAAACATGTTTTCCCAAAAGGACCGGTTGTTAGGTTGGCTACTTGATGCTTCAATCGAATAAGCGGGAGATATTTGGCATCCGCCTATTTTTAAAATATTTTTTTAAATTCAAGTACAATGCATCCTGTGGGATTATATAACGGACTTGTTTGCTTTTTGTTATACACTCTTGCATACTTATGTCCTTTTTGTTTTTACATGAGATATGTGATTGAGATTTCAAAAAATGGATAAACATGTAAAATAGAAAGTGTATTATACTCATATATGAACCAAAACTTTAGAAAAGTTACACTCAGTTTGCCAACCCATCTAGCAAGGCTCTCAACTCAACCAGACCTGGGTGCCAGTTTGATTCCCAGGGCTTGTATACCTGGCTTTGGCCTCCTCACTGTGATCAAGAGAGAAAAAAGAAAAAAAATGGTGGTTTAAGATGGCCCAAGTCTAGAAACTTAGTCGAGTTTTTTCAGTTACATTGGGGAGGCCGAAGCATGCCAGGGCGACTGAACTCACACCCTGCTTCTAGTGGAGTCGAGAGCCCTGCTAGGTGAACTGCTCTTTGAGTGCTTAAAACTTGGCTGAGTTGATATGGATGAACAATAAGCATTTATCAAGGTTTATGGCTAGTCAATGTCTTTTTTTTTTGTGGAAATTACTTGATGGAAAGCACAGTATCTAAAAGGAAATATAGCATCAACCTTTAGAAATTAATGCCGACTTTAAATTACTCATATTCTTGATGTTTTACTAAATGTTTTCATCCTTTTGCAATTAAGAGGACAAACATATCAAAACATCTTGAGTTTATCGTGGATAGATTTTCCAACAAGTGTCCCGCATCATATCCTTTGACTTTTGAGTTACCAATTACACACCACGCCACGAAATCGAAGAAATGCATCACGGCTACGCGAAGAAAAGTGTCCGAGTTGCGTTTCCTTTTGAACAAAAATATATTTTAAGTGTGTCTCTTTTTAAGGAGAGACATGTCTCCCCTTAGAAAGAGATACACAAGGTGTACATCTTTCTTGAACAAGATACGCACGTCTCATCCGTCTCTCCAAAAAGATAAGAGGTTTAGGATAAGTGGAGGAGAAGAGAGGGCCTTCATGATGATCATGATGATGATGATGGGAGGTGAACTAGGACAAGTGCCGGGGCGAACAACATGAAAAAGAGCGGGGCAGAGAGGTCCGGCGAGCAGGTTTCTTTGACATAGAGGGAAAGTGCAGGAGAAAGGCGAGAACATGAGAAATAAGGGTGAGAGAACAGAGAGGAACTAGAGAGAGAGAGAGAGAGAGCAGTGCATGTAACTGAAGGTAAAATGATAAAAGGTGTACTTGATAATTAGGGGTGTAATTAATAAGTATGCTTGAAATTATTGAGGTTAGGGGGTTTGAAGTTAGTAAAAAGGGATGTGTCTCTATACAATAGTAACTCTGTTGGATTTGATGCGTCCAAATAGTGATGGTTCCACGGACTGTGATTGAGTTCTAGCTGAGAACAATAGCAACCATTTGATGAATTTTAGTACAAATCATTACGAAGAATAAAGTACTTGGATTTGGAGATATGACCAAAGTGAAAACTAAGCTCACCCTTGACTTGGATCACATATGAAGGGCTTTGACCGCTCAGACAAGACCAAATCCATTATCGAATCCAATTTGTTGCACATTTTAGCGCCCATTTTGGGTTCTCCAAAGACTCCGATATTGGTCTATTTTCTTGTTTTTCACTTTTGAGGATTGACCCTTTTCACAAGGACACTGTAACTTCTCGTGTCGTGTCTCAGGTGGACAGGTAACTGGCACAAAAACTGTGTTTCTCTTTCCATCACGGTTCGAACGGGCTGGAATTGAAAGAAATGGAACTAGCCGGTTCCAAGTTGGACACAAACACCGAGTTGGAAGTGCCCAGCAACGATGCATTGCATGGCACCAAGTTCCCGGTTCCACAACGTCGTGCCTCGGGGAGTGACACAGGGCGTCTCTCTCTCTCTCTCTGCTTGCCTGAACTCTTTCATGTTGCCTTTCCTCACGCAAGCACCACCAGTCCTCCTGCTTTCCACTGCATTGTTTCAGGCACTCTCTTTTCTTCTTCCTTTTCCTATTTTTTCTCTTCTTTTATCCCTTCTTTTTTGCTTCCTTCCCTTTTTCTTCCTCACTCTTCTTTCGTCGTAAAAGTTTTGCACTGTTAATATTAATATTGGTCGGGGTTCATATTTCATTTTTTTGATTTTTTAAGTTCATATTGAGATGTAAAATGTAAGAGGGTTTGAAATGCCTATAAATATATGCGGGTTTCTTTGCGTTTTTACTGCAGTTATGATGATTGCAGTGGATTCAAAAATTTTGGTTAGGGACATGAGTATCATCTAAAAAAAAGACAGATACTCTGTCTGATCTATGTTGTTTGAGTGAATGTTATAAGCGATTGTAGAACTTATGATCAAAAGAAATGATGTGATATTTTTGCACCGAAATGCATGTTTGATGGTGTTTCAACAAAAAAGAAAAAAAGAGGTGTTGTAAACACCTATGTTGAAGAGACTAGTTATGACTCGCGATGTGCGGAGAGGTCTAATATTCCCATAAGGGATATCATAAAATTCTAACTTAAGTTGTAATGTATATATTACTAAATAAGGGTAAAATAGACTTTCAACCTGTAAAGTGTATATTAGTATAATCTTACCCATTAGGTCTGATTAAGAAAAAGATGGATAAAAGAAAGGAGTCATTGACTCCATTGGAGGGTTGGTTGCCATTCCATATCCCTTTGATACTTGCCACGTTCTTTGATGATTTGATGCTTGATTTATCAAAAAGGTATCAGAGCAATCCTTGGGATTAGCATGCTTGGAGATCGCAAATAAGAGACATTTTTCAAAGAAGTTAGAGTTTGCAAAAGGAAACAGTCCAAATTTTTTGTTGAAAGGTATTGTGCATCAAATAAGAAAGTGATATGAAAAAGAAATTTGAAGAAATACAAAGATCGCAACCTCGAGTGAGGGGCAATCATGATAGAAAAGGGAAAGGTATTGGAAATTACATAAAATTTCAATATATACAAATCAAAGTCATTCCAAAACATGAATTTAAAAATGAATGAAAGAAATTATTTGCAATGGGTGAAATCTATTGAACTCACAATGTTGGTCATAGGAAAATAGGAATATCTTACTGAAGAAATTCTCACACCTAGCATTAGTAATCCCTCTTACTCTAGATGACAGAAAAAATGCCTTGGTATGTGCTTGGTTTATTTTTTATGTTCTTAGAATCAACCTATGAGATTTGATTGGTTATAAAAGATGCCTATGATCATTGCAAAAATATCGCTAAGAAATGTGAAACTATAGAGAGGATCCATAAAAGACGACACGGTAGAGAATGGTAAGTGAATATTATATAGAGCTTAGAGGATTATGGAAAGAACTATAATTTTATTCGAAAATGAAATGTCAAAACTGCATAAATGAAAGAAATGAAGAATTTGAAAAAAAAATTTGAATTGTTATCGGGTATTTCTTCATATTTCGAGGTAGTGAAAAATAACATCTTAAGTAAGGCGAAGCTTTCCCCACTTAACACAATTTATATACTACTTTTAAGGGAAGAGAACAAGCGATATATTGAGAAAGAAGAAAAAAATAGCAGTAAAAAAATTATGACCTTTGTTTAAAAGAACTTTCAACCTATCGTTGGACTTAGAGGTAGAAGAGGAGGACATAGTGGAAGAGAAAGAGGCCAAACATAATATTGTTCAGATGAGAAAGACACTCTTGTGCAATCACTGCAGGAAAATCATACATATTCGAGAGACATTTTGGCAGCTAATTGGTTGACAAAGTTATAACCTAAATCAACAATGTAAGGCTTATGTGAGTAACCAAAATGAAAAGAATGTGATGGAGACAAGTCTGAATTCTTTGACCGAAATGAAGAGGAAGATAGAAAAGTTGGAATCAAAACTTGTTGATTCTCATGGCTTACGTTTTTTGTTTATGGCCTAGGATAACTCTTCCACTTCTAATACACAAATTTAGGTGATTGATTATGGTACTATAGACCATATGATGGGAACCAGAGGATACTTTTAGGATTATCATTTCATTCAGGGAGGCATTGGTAAAATGGTTGATGGGTCAAATACTCTCATTGTTGGAGAATAAAGTATTATTATATCTCTTGGATTGCTTAAAATTGTTCTACATATTCCTAATATATCAGTGAATTTACTTTTTATTCATGCTTTAGCTAAAGACTTACAGTGGATAATGACATTTGATTTCACTTACTGTATTTTTTAGAAACTGAAGACAGAGAATTTGTGATCAGAGTAGCATGAAAAGAGGACTATATTTTTATGAGGAAGTCCATATAGTAATAAAAGAAACTATATTTTTATGAGGAGGCCCACACAGTGCTTCTTTTCCATTGAATGAAATTAGATCTTTAAAACTCTTTGAAATTATCCATTTAAATATTTGGGATCCATATTCCATTACATCTTTACATGACTATAGATATTTTGTCTCGTTATAGATATTATACTAGGTTTATAATTTACCTTTTGAAAACAAGAGATGAGATTGTGAATATTCTGCCCTTGTATATTGAGTTTATTAAGAATCAGTTTTAGCATTCTATCAAAATTATTAGAAGTAAAAATGAGAATAGTATATGAGTTATTCCTTACATTCATACTTTTATGTAAGAGCATATTACATCAAACTTCATGCTCTTATTCTCCACAACATAATGACATCTCTGAAAGAAATATAGGCATATGTTGGAGGTGACTAAAACTTTATTGATTGGTTATAATATTCTTAAAATTTGTTGGTGAGAAGCAACTTTAACAACCATGTATCTTATAAATTGTATGCCTAGTGAATTTCTTAATCGGGATTCTCCCTTCCATCCATGGTGTCATGTTCCTTTGAAAATATTTGGATGAAAATATTTGGATGCACTTGTTTTATACATATGCATAAAAGTAATAACGATAAACTTGATGTTAGAGTAATCAAATGTATATTTTTGGGATATTTTTGGTAGATCATGTAGTAAAGTCCTTATTACCACCAGAAATTATACCGTCGCCAATGCAATGACCATTTGCTTGAATTGAAAGGCTTAAAGTATGAGCAAAGCTGGCAACTGTTTATAAATGAAGCACTCAGAAAAGGTGAGGCTGAAAAAGGGTTGGACGGAGTTAGGGACGTTGGAGAAGGCATAGTGAGAAAGTGCGGTGGACTGCCACTTTCTTTGAGCACTGTGGGTGGTGTGATACGCCTTAAGGAGAGAATCAGATCCGTTTGGCTAGATGTCCTCAACAGTCCGTTCTGGAGTTGGGAATGCCCCCAATCACAGGATGAGGATGAGAACAGCATCTTTTCTGCTATAGCATTAAGTTACATGAACATATCGTTCCCTTTAAAGCAGTGCTTGACATACTGCTGCATATTCCCGAAGGATTTTCAAATGGAGGAAGAGAATCTATTGAGGCTATGGATGGCAGAAGGTTTTATAAGAAAGGAACCGGGAATTGATTTGGAGGTTTCAGCGGAGAGACATCTTGAAGCATTAGTCGCCCTTAACCTCATCCAATTCGATGGGTATAAGGTGTACACCTTACATGATATTGTGCATGATTTTGCTTTTTATATAAGAGGAGAGGAACATGTGAGTCTCGATCAGTTAAAGCGTCGCACGGTTCCTTCTTATGAACGCATTTGTTCATCAGTTGGGGGAGAATGTTCCCTTGAAGGACTGGGTGAACAAAAGTTGCGAACTTTAGTATTGTATGACATACGTTCTTTGACTTGCACCAATTTTTCAACTTTTAAGTGGCTTAGGGTCTTAGACTTGAGCTGGGGCAAAATCTTGGAATTGCCAGAGTCCATCGGTGATTTGGTTCTTTTGAGATACCTCGACCTTCAGGGAACAAAAATATTAAAGTTGCCTGAGTCCATCATCAAACTTCATGATTTGGAAATAATGGACCTTAAATATAGTAAAGTGAGAAGCCTTCCTGAGAAGTTGTCTTCCTTTTGTAGTATGAGACATCTTGACTTGGGAGATACAAAATGGTTGAAGTATTTGCCTAAAGAAATCGGGAAGATGACTGGCTTACGAACGTTGGGGAAGTTTGTTGTTGGTAGCAATGAAATGGATGGCAGGGGAAGCAGTTTGCGGGAGTTGCATGACTTGAATAATTTGAAGGGTTATTTGAAAATAGAACATTTGGAAAGGGTTGAGAACGAAGAAGAATCGCAACAAGCACAATTGCAAAAGAAAGAAAATCTGAAAGAGGTGGAGTTATCTTGCGGTTCGGACGACATGAGGGAATTCGACGAAGAGTTTTCAAGGAGAATGGAGAATGTTTATGAAGCCCTTCAACTTCCAACAAACATTTCATGCATTGGTATAAGAGGGTATCCCGGGGTTAGGTTGCCCAGCTGGATGCAGGATTGCAAATTCTTGGAATGTCTGCCCAATTTTCGGAAGGAAATTATGCCAAGTCTTAAAAAGTTGTGTATTGAAAATTGTTCAATGTTGAAGACCTTACCGTTTTTTCCTACCCTTGAGGAATTGAATCTCGACAATGTATCCAGCTTTGAAGGATGGGCCATGGAAAACGGACCAAGAGAGTGGCCATGTCTTAAATGGTTGGATATTATGAATTGTCCAATGTTGAAGACCTTACCGTTTTTTCCTACCCTTGAGAAATTGCGTCTGGATGGAGTATCTAGTTTTGAAGGATGGGCCATGGAAAACGGACCAAGAGAGTGGCCATGTCTTAAATGGTTGACTATTATGAATTGTCCAATGTTGAAGACCTTACCGTTTTTTCCTACCCTTGAGGTATTGCATCTCGACGGAGTATCCAGCTTTGAAGGATGGCACATGGAAAACGGACCAAGAGAATGGCCACGTCTTAAAAGGCTATCTATTTCCAATTGTCCAATGTTGAAGACCTTACCCTTTTCTCCTGCCCTTGAGGGATTGACTATCAGGATGTGGTCGGGTGTTCATTCGTTACCTGAATGGATGCTACAGCTGCACCAACTTCAATCCCTTCATATTGAGTGTGAAGGGATAACCCATTTGCCGGATTGGATGAAAAACTTTTCTGAGCTTCGACATTTGTCACTGTACTCTATGCCAGAGTTGAGCAGGCTTCCCGACGCATTGGCAAGTCTCCGCCAACTTGGAGAACTAAAAATTCATCAGTGTCCGAAGTTGTCTTTCTTGCCAGATTGGGTGCGAACCCTTCCTAGACTCCAGATATTTTCTGTCACTGATTGTGCTAAACTTGTGAACAGGTGCCGCAATGAGGATCGGCACAAGATCTCCCACATCCCCAAAGTGTCCTTCGCCGATGAAGAATTTTAAAAGGAAGCACTGTCTAACATACCCTTGAAAGATCCCTCTTGGTATTGCAATTTCATTCTTTTATCATTGTCATATGTATATTATATCCATGTTTATGATTGTGAGTTCATAAAAATGTTTTGGTTGATAAAATGATTTGGGACATCTGATAAACTAAGGGTGGCAAATACAGTCACTAAGTTAAGTTACTCTAGGTTCATGTCAAAATGTGCTTGTTTCCCAGTTCATGTTGAAGACCCACACCCATCCCAGGTCAGTCCTATAGTATATCAGTACATTGTGTGTGTGTATTACCCATTATACGTAAACCGTGATGGGTTCTAGTCGGAGACCGGCTGGGGTTCGTGCGATCTAAAATACCACTCCTACCCAAAACGTATGTCATTCATGCTTTTCCCCTGCCCTAGTGCACTTTGATTTTCTGGAGAAAGAAAAAGTTTCTTCGGCATCTCTCTCTAGTGGGTCGGGTGCTTTAAGAGCAAGCAGCAAGAACGCCAAGCATCGATGAGGAAACGGCCAAAATCCAGTGAGTTCCCACCCACTTTTTAGAATTTTCATTTTTCTTGATTCATTATGAAAAACTTGTTGATAATCTTCGATTTGAGCTTGGATCGAACCATTGAGGTAGAACAAAGGGTTTTGGTGGATTTGGGTAAGTCGTGGACATCGATTTGGCCAAAAAATGGTTTTGATTCGTCGAATTTTTCCATTTTCTACAACTTGCACTTTTCATTCCTATTTTCCTTTGAAACACCACCGCCAGTGGTTGTTCTTGGGCTTGTTCGAAAAAGGATAGAAAGACGGAGAGTGGGTTACCTTTGGCAGCCTTTATCGTTGTCGAAAAATAGAGAAATAGCTGTTGAAAAAACCATGAAAACTGACCTTTTTGGGCTTGACCGTTTTCACGTCGTGTTGACACAGATTTGCGTCATGTACTCGTGTCACATGTTAAAAAAATATTTTTGTGTCAAAACAAGTGAAAAACAAGACCAGTGTCATTAGTTCCAAGCTCTGTGTCGACACAGTGATACATGTTATCTATTGTGTCACTCAGTTTGGATCAGATATGGATCTAAGTAACAGTTCAAATCAAAGATAACTTAAATGGATCGGGATTGAGTTTTTGGTGATTTTAGGGTCATTTCATATCCAATTTAGATACGGTTAGTTGTGTTAGATTCATAGTTAAATTGTTTATAATTGTTAAGATATTAAAATTAGAGGATTTCTTGGGATTGGATATTAGCGCTGTAAGGGGTTATGCATTCTTTTACGAAACCATGTTAGAAGTATTTTTCTTGTTTTAGATAGATTTAAATATGCATGATTGATAAATATTTTATTGATGTTTATGAAATAATGTTCACAATTATAGGTTATTTAAATGCGCTGCTTATTTGACCTTCTCTCTCTCTCAAGATTCTGCATCATAGTAGTGTTTGAAGGCCATGAAAAGCATGTCTTGCCTTTCTGCAATCTGTTATTGAAACGCTGCCAGCGTACTAGAGAAGGGCAATTCCAAGACAGTGGCAACTATTACTTTTTAAGACATTGGCAACTCTTACTGGTCTATGCATCCAGTCTTAGTGTTCTCTTCCTTGTATAGTGGAGAAAGAAACCTACAACATCTTTCAGTACCAGTACCGTTTGCCTGAAGTTAATAACAGCCCTTCATGCATTGTGATTTTTGTTTCCGATGCATTTCTTCTTGGTTAAGGATATTCTCCTGTTCCAAGCAAGGCTCTCCTTCCAGTCTACTAAGAAAGTTGAATTGTTTGGAGGCTAGAGCCTTTCTTCCTCCCATATATATTTACCAACACATGTCTATTCTTATTAGCTGCTTTTCCTTGCAAATACCTTCAATGCTTCCTCAATGTGAAGTGAATATCCCATGCTTCCTTTGCAAAGCTATTGAAGTTCTCTCATGAGTCAGCAAGGGATCAAGTAACAGAATGGGAGTCAGGCCTCGCCCTTGTCTGGCTCTATTGCAATGTGAAATCAGTAAAAGGAGTATGTGATCCGAGAATAATGGAGGAAGATGCTGAACTATCGCATCATGAAATAGCATCATCCACTGTAAGGTGCCCAATGCCCGATCAATTCTTTCGTGTGCATCTCTTCTATGCCAGGTCCGAGTCGGCCGTTGGAAACCCAAGCCTACCAAATCTGGCCCCCGGATGCGCTTGGTGACGGCAGTGAGTCCACCCGATTCACTCAGCCTTCCTCCAATGATGCAGAACCCAGCCTGGATTACCGGAGCTTTGCCCGCACTCCATCTTCCCGGACGTGCAGCATCTTGGATCGCTACCTCCCTAGCGACTCCCTCATTCAGAACACTCTATTCTCTCGGATCAGCTATAATCCTTAGTCAACGTACATCTTCCTCCCTCGGATAAGCTATAATCCTTGTTCAACGACTGCCGTTACCCATTACAAGTTCCTGTCATCCCATTTCCATTTTTGTACCGCGAGAGCAACCCTGTATTCCCCAAACCTGTAGTGATCGGATATGAAGTTGAACATGCTGCTTCACATGCTTTGTTTTGGTGCTAACGACAATAAGGAAAGCCATTTATAGACCGGGTAAAGCATCGATGCTAAATTACTAATGTTATTACTTCTTTTCAACTTTATTCACATCATTCCCATAGGACGTGCATCACTATCTGGTTAAGCCATGTAAATGGGCAGCCAAAATACGATGTCTTGACTGCATAATGGTGGTCTTCCCCTCAGGTTATCAGAACTGACTCTACCGGAAACGCTCAGAGCAAGATCCACCACGTAACCCCATCTAATTGCTTCTGTTGTATAATACCATGATTTAGAATTTGACTTGAAATAATTGTTTGCTGATTTTTGCCGCCATGGTTAACTTTCAACTTCTCCTTACGTTTGTAGTGTATAAAAATGCTTTCTGTTTGTGCAAGAATAGCATATGTTTATTTGAATTTTATCCTTTATCAATGCATACTTTGTTTCTCCGAAAATATAAGGCATATGTTTAGCTTGTAGAACTTTTTGTTGCTTGTAGTTATGTTATGGTCTCTAGTTATTTTCCCATAACGTATACACAGTTTTAAAATTCGTCATATTTACTCCTTATACACTTTCTTTTCCTTAAGAGTAAGCCGCTAGTCACATCTCAAACCATTTAACGACGCCTTGTGAAGTAGTTACTTCATTTATGTTATGCTCACACAAGTCTTGAAAGGAACTGACCCGTTCATCGACCTCAATCGTGTGCATCACTAATGCACCGGGGTATGGGGGATTCTGACCTACCAGTGCAACAAGAAGCTGTATTTATGTGCGTGAATGGTAAATTTGGCATGCCGATCATTTGTGTTAATTGTTTTGTTGTGAAACCTGGTGCATGAAAGTGGAAATAGTCTACTCTCTTCCATAAACTCCATGACTTGGTGTCATACAACGTTGTAATATTTGTAGAACAAAGGAAAGGAATATTTATTGATCATCTAATAATCAGGTAGAAGCAGAAAGTAATGAAATTGAATTGAGTGCTAAAATAGGGGCTCTTGGTAAGAGGTTACCAAAGTGTAATTGAAACCATCTGCTCAGCTTGATGAGATAGGAAGTAATGCAAGACAGCTCACTTAACTACCGGTACCTTTCTTATGGTCCTTATTTTAAAAACGCATCTCTTCTAAAACCATGTGGCTGGAGACAGCAAGACAACTGGATAATTTGTAGAAGTTGTTGGATAACGTGGACGCAATGATCTCTTCAGCCATGGCCACAAACCCCGAAGTCCAAACTCTATTACAGTGCACCTCTGACATATGGATTCTTGTCATTACTGCGACTTCAGATGAAAGGTGAGCATTGGCAGAGTTAAGTTGTGAGAGAAATACAGAGAAAAAGGCCATAGACCAAGATTATAGAAGATACTGATCGTGTATCTATTACTATACTGTTTTGTTTGTCGTAATGTTTGAGGATACCTCTTCAGTAATTACTTTTTCTCACGTCTTGGTTGTCACTGTGATATGTAAAATGAGGGTCATTTAAATTTGCTAACATGCTTTCTGCGAATTTGGTGGTGAAATCTAGTTAAATGCTCCACAATGATTTCCCCATGTTGTCATGTTACTCAAAGGAGGTCAAACCGAATGTGTAGACTTTGCTTGTTCTCGTTATTCATGGGATGCACCGTGATGACTTGTGGATGCAGTCTAGGAATTTTGTTCGTCTTTCATAAGCATTAGTTATGAACAAAAGATTAAGCCTTTTGCACAGGTAAGCTTTACTTTGTAATGCAATTTTAATTTCTGTCAATAATAGTTTCTGAAATTTGTTGTTGTTGTTGGGCTATCCAAATTGAAATTATAACCTTTGCCACTCTATCTAGAATCAAGTTGATTTTCAAAACGGTTCAGAGATTTGGCCAAAATTTATTTTTCAGAATGATCTTCCTCTGAATCGGTTAACCTTTAATTTGAAAATATTTGAGAATATCCAGGCTAAGAAAATTGAATCAAACGGTTTGAAACCTGTGGATTGATCATGAATTGTCGACTTTGGCCGTCTTATTGAATCTCTTTGTGAATTCTGCGTCATTGATTGTAGGTACAATATTCTTGAGAATTTACTGGTTTGACAATACTATTATAGATACGAAGTCTGATAATGTATAGCTTCGGATTGTAGCACTCTTAAATGGTCTTCGCGTTACAAACTCCATGGGAACTTTCAGAATTTTGACTTGTGGAAGTCCTAGTTCTCTGTGACCAGAACTACTACTTATTTCCGGAAACTCATCTTCTCATGCTTGTGTCATTGTGGACTGCAGAATTGAACTTGTCTTGAACTCATTTCTTGCTCATGTGTCGTCCTGAGATTTCTTCATCAAATAATGAAACAACTAAAGCTTACACAGCATTTGCAATCCTCCATGAAACCAAGCAACCTCAGTATATCTATTGAGCAAAATCAAACATTTTGCTGTTTTCCATCTGAAATATACAACGGAGAAGCATCAAAAGGCTTCGCTAAAAACAAAAAATATGCAGTTGCCTTTTCTGATGCATCACCAAATATACTATTATTTGTGATGGTATATCCCAGCTAATAAGACAAAAGGTCACCTCTTGTTGGTTCAGAGTTAGGTTTCAACAGAAATATTTATTTTAAGAAATATTCAGCTCGTGTGTGTGTGTGTGTTTATGGGGATTTGGGAACAGTTTGTAAGGAGGTGGACGTCAAATTTAGTGATGCCTGAATTTAATAATCAACATGAAATTCTTTTACATGAAATGATTGAAAAGTAAAAAAACACTTGTGGATAAATGCTAGAGGAAAACATGTAGTTATTAAATATTATTCCTCATGTGAAACGGTCCTCCGCCCTGCTACTGCTCCTGATTCAACAAGAGCTTTGACGCAACCATATATATATATGTATATATATGTATATGTATATGTATATGTATGTATATGTATATGTATGTATATGTATATATGTACATACATGTACATATATACATATACATACATATACATATACATACATATACATATACATACATATACATATACATATACATATATATACATATACATATATATATATACGTATACGTATACGTATATATATATATACGTATACATATACGTATACACACATATATATATATATATATATATATATATATATCATGTACATATATATACATATATATATACATATATATATAGAGAGAGAGAGAGAGAAACTAGCATATGCATAGTATATTTAGGTGTTACCAAATCTCAAATATTCATTTGGTTGAAATTTAAATTTTAAAAGAAAAAAGTATGTGTATCTTATTCACATGAAATACTTTTTTCTTTTAATCAAAGATAACAGTTGATATTTATTTAAATTTATTAATACCTAAGTGTATTAGCATATATCAATTTCTCTCTCTATATATATAGAGAGAGAGGGCGGGGGTATTGGAAGCGGGCACCAAAGGTGAAGATATGTTTGTTAATCTAAAGCATAAGTTTGCTCAAGATAGAATCGTCCGCTAGAACAAAATCTCTGATATATGTTTCTTTCTTCACGTACAGCGTGTTTTCTTGTACCATTAGAATTTCATGAAATGGCGTTTTCTTTAGCCCAATTGAGTTCTATTTGCACATTGCAAGATCTGAAAGTGTTTTGTATCACAAAAGGGGTCTGCATTACATCCAGATTATTTTAATATCATCGCATGATTGGATTGGATGGCATAGTTAATTAACAAACAAAAGGCACACCAATATTCAGTGCAGACTCACACACGCACGCACACACACACACATGTATATATATATATATAATACATGCAACTTGAAATTTTTTGGCATTTTCTCCATGGTGTTGTTTTTATTAAACAAACTATCGTAGCACATCGATCCATTGGGATAGGTGCAAGGGAATGCATGTGACGTTGAGGCATTTCAAAACATCGTCAAGGTCATCAACTCTGTATACTAGTGGAGTTGTCTGTCCTTTGGATTACAAAAAATGATATCATATCCACTACAATTTGAAATAGTGGTGTAATACAACAGCACAAAGGGCAATAGCTGGTCCGGCTAGGTAGTCAACTCACAAGTTGAAGGTCATAAGTTCGGACATGCATCTGGCTTCAGCTTCTCCATTGTACAAAAATAATGTAATACAAGAATACAACAGAAATTCCTTTGTTTGTAGTTAAGAATACAACTGAGAGAGAGAGAGAGAGAGAGAGAGAGAGAGAGAGAGAGAGAGAATTCCCTTCCGTGTCTTTGTCAAAGAGTATACGTGAATATGCATGTAAATCATATACTAGTAATCAACCTAAAACTTCCAACCAGTAATAATTAATCTGATAACTAATTGAATAGAAATTAAATCTGGAACAGATAGCTGTTGTATCATTCACATACATCCTTCATACTGTATGTGTCATTCGATACTCCTTCCACACAGCATACCCTCCTTTTGCAGACACACAACTTTGTTGTGGTTTTTTTCTTTCTTGGAGCTTGTGTTCTTCATAGCTCCAGCATCCTCATCATATGCTGTTACTTTTCAAGGGCTCCCATCGTGATCCAATTTAGAACTATTTAACGGCGGCTTGTATGAGTGAATTAAGAGAATTATCGCATTAAGCAGTGTGCCTTTCGTGTTGGAATCGTGTGTTCACAAAATGATCTTGTGGAAATAGAAATGGATGTGACCATACAAAATGCTTCAAGTTCAGAAGTATATAGAAGAGAACAAAGAGCAGGACAACCAGAAGAGGATGAATGATAAATGTATCTCGTAATGATGAAGAACTAGGAAGAATGACGTACCAATTGGTTGGTTTAAGTGATGCTTTTCTATTATGCATGTTTACTTTTTAAATAATGTGGTGTTATGCGTATCGTCATTAACTTTGAACAAAATTAGCATTCATTACTAGAATGATTGATAGTTAGTGAGATGAAGTACAGATGTCAATAGAAAACAGGGGGGTCCAACAAGAAGAGTACAGATATTGGCCTGTTGGTACTCATAACGTTGATCACAACTATTCACATGTTTAAAACGCAACTTATTGAAAACCAAATAAAAGGAAATAATTATTGGTAAATATATAAAACGAAGTATTATTTGCAAGAATTAATTTGGAGCCTTTCAAAAATTTGTTCTGGAAAGGATAATCCATAGTGTACAAGGATGCCCCTTTTTTGACATATAGGAAAAGGACTGGCCGGAGTCTAATTATATAAACCCATTCCTAAATATTGGTATACCTTGGGGGTCCTACCTGGTGCTTCTATTCATGAAGCTAGAGAAACCATTGTACTATTTGTTCTAAAAGTCTTAACTCTGGCTTACAACATATTTTTACCTTTGATTGCTACTTCTAATACCAGCTTTGGGGCCTAAAATTCGAAAAATCCGAAAAAAGTGGTCTTAATTTTTTGAAAATTCTATATTTATATTAACCTCCCACTTTTCATATTAACCAACTAATTAAATGGGCATCCCAGACAATTTTTTAGCGCTGCCACTGTTTCATATATATGAACTAAACGAGTAGATGCCTTGAGAAGAATCAATAGAAGTATAATGCCATTTGAGCATGGAGAAATTGTGGTGAAGCTCTACTGATAAGAATGCCGCAGGCTGCTACTTAAGGTTTTTTTTTTCTGTTTTACGATGGGAGGTTGAAGCCTAAAACACATACACATGCTCGCCGAGCCTACCGGCAGCATATGGCCCGGTAATTGTCCCTAGTGAACACATGTCCCAGGAAGATATTGAAGCTTTTGGATCCTTTGAATTATAAGCAATCAGGATCCAAATTATTGCTTCAGGTACAGATGAATGGGCAATACGTGTACCCAGATTCGTGATGTTCTATCATTAATTTTGAATTAATTGGAAAAAAGAAAATTAGTGACGGACTAGTGGGTCCTAAAGGCTTCCTATTCAACATGATTGTTTAACCAATCCCTTTTGTAACACTGGGTGAGGACCCTACATGAACAGTCACGGATCCACATTGAAACAGGAAGACACAGTCACGCACCCGAAACTTGGAAAAGCAGCTAAAAAACTATAGCCTACGGTTGAATCAGTGAACACTAACACATAACCCCAAAAAAATGTTATGTGTATGCATACCTAAATACATACACATATGTACATATGAATGTATATATAGATGTGTGTGTGTGCATGAACCACATTTCGAGACTGATAAGCACAGTGTATACTTGCAACCATATGCACACGAATGTATATATATATATATGTGTGTGTGTGTGTGTGTGCATGAACCACATTTCGAGACTGATAAGCAGTGTATACTTGCAACCATATGCACACAATTAACTGTATGCGTGTATGTATGTGTGTGCACATGTGCATGTACATAACCGTAGGTGGGTGGAAGCCTAAATTGAGGCTCAAAATCAGTCATTGAATTTATAATGTTGCATCGCTGCATCGAGGAAAGGTGCTGACATGAGCTAGCCCGGTCCTCCTATGCGTTCAGCATGTGAAACCTGTTTCTAACCAGCTCCAGCGCGTGCTACCTTGATGACAAAATGACTAGACATGACCAGTTTCTAACCAGTCCGGCGGTTCCAACCGGCACTCACCCGGTCTGGTTCTGGTTTCACCTTTGACATAATCGGAACGGGATTCAAACCAGAGCCACAACTCCAAATGACCTGTTCTGGTATTCTTTTATAGTTTTCTTATAAAAATTTAACTATTTTTAATAAGATCACAAGTTTCGAGCAGCTCCTTGAACTGATGGTTTACTCGGAACCAAACATGCCTATGAATGACACCCATTTAAGTGAGAGATAAGGTTATGTGTTCTTTAAAATGGAGATAATGAGACCCCTTGTTTGATTACAAGTCGATCAAGGGGAAAAAATTGGATATTGATCTTCCAACGCAGGATGAATGATCTGTGGGGTTTAAATAATCGTGAAAACGCAGGTTGACAAGATGACTTGGGGCATCTGATGAGGTAGGCCGTATTTTAAGACAACTCATTTATTACCAAGAATTTTCTTATGGTACTCATTGATCTATGTTAGAAGATGCGCGCTGGAGATAGAAAGACAGTTGGATAATTTCTCAACCAAGTTGGATCATGTGGATGTAATGATTTCTTCAGCCCTGAACACAGATCGAGAAGTTCAAACTCTATTGCAGTGCACCTCTGACTATGGATGCCTGTAACTATTGCTGCTTCTGACGAAAGACGTGCAGTTGCAGACTCAAATGACAAAAGACCAAGATTGTGAATGATACTCAGTTTGTATCTGCTCAACAAGATATTTGAGGATGGCTTTCATCACTGATTTATTATTTTTCCCCATGTCTTAATTGTTGATTCATTAGCATGTTTTTGAGAGGGTTGGGTTAATCTTATTAGATGGATGCCACAATGTAGTCACTTGCGCATTCACAAACAGAGGAAGTCGCTTGTGCACGGTACGCACTGCTCGCAGTAGGGAAAATCGGCCACCATCTTTGGTGGGACCCAGCTCCTTTTGCCAATTGCACACCATTTGCAGTGCGCGTAAGCAACATCCTCTTCAGAAGCATGTCGTTCAGCTCCTTTTCCGGTTAATGACATCTTTTTAATGGTAACCATGTTCTTTTTGAGAGCCTGGGGTTCAGATGGTTGCATTTTCTCAATATATAAAATAATTAGTGTTTGAAAAAAATATGAGATACGTCGTTTCAGAGCTCTGCTTTTGGGTTTACCATCGAACTGGTGGCACGAAATTACGTGAGGGCGATCTACATTTGAACCGACTGCGGGTGCCATTCTTCTCCAAGATGAACAGTTCCAATGGACGATTTTTCGTGAAGGGTCCTTCAACCTGGACCCTAAAGAAAAACACATAAGATACGTCGCTCTCATTTCAAAGCTGTCATAGTGACACAGAGACAGGAATCGGTGACTTCACTATTGCAAATCAATTGTCAAAGGGACGCAGTTAAGCTTAATTTATATGAAACAATTGCTATCCAATTTACAGATCTAGCAAAATTTACCCTCCATTTATACGAAAGGTTAATTGATGTGCTTTTCTTCTTGAAGAACAGTGTAACCGCGGTTTCCTGAATTCAGAGGTGGAGAGTGATCCAGGCCCCACGGTTCCTCTGTGGTCTGTACAAAGACAAGTCACCGACTTCTTACTCCTCTATCAAAAATCAAATCTCTCCCTACCCCCTTTCTCTCTCTCTGAGAGAAAATGGCTGAAGGTGTCATTAACGTTCTCCTGGAAAAGGTGATCGATTTTGCATGGCTATAGACTTTAAGTTGATTTTTGAAAATTTGGGTGGAGAGAGATCCACCTTTGCTCAATGTGGATCCGCCTATGGAATCCATGAACTATATAAGACATAGTTTGCCCCACACGAAACCATTCAAGGGGCTATTCTCCCCACCCCAAAAGAGTTTCTACACCCGCCGCTACATTCAATTCTCCCAAAAGTACAAAGAACATGAAAATATCTTACATCATCCTTCGCTCTGTGTATAAGATAGCCTTTCAAGTATTTCTAGATAGTTTCCACATAAGTTGATGGTAACTGAGCTAAATAAGTTCACTAGTTCTAAGACACCCATGCACAAGCTCATGATCATTGCGCAGAGAAAATCTGACTGCTATAAATACTGGTGGCTAACATAACGAACTGCTGATAAACAATCAGTGAAAATTTTGACATCGCAACTCAGGACGGGCTTGCCAGACAAAAAATGGCACAGGCAAGTTCAATGGATGCTACAAAACAATAATTACCTGAGTTGACTTCCAGGGAGCAATTCATCTCCTCTGGCTAATTCAGCTATCAAGGAGTTCAAACCTCGACAGCAATCGCCATGTCGGCAAATTAGTATTCCAAAAGCTTCTGAGAGTTGAATGTTTCTTAAACAAGGGCCCTTGGAATCAAAATGTCTTTCCACGCTTCATAGAACATCCAGGTAATCCCAGAAGAAGGCATCACCTTAAGACAACTTGCAGACCAGCCCCTATACAGACCCTTGAGGCCCTCTTCCTGGATAACTTCGGATAAGGCTTCGGTTATATGCGTCAGGCATTTCCCATTCAAAGAGCCAACCATCAACCTTTTCCTCGCCACTTCAAGTGGAAAACTTATGGTGCTTGCCGTAAAACCTGCACATGAATGGAATCTACATTATTCAACTGGAACCTCCAAGTACTAGCAGACTAACAGTGCAGAACTCAAGGAAATGTACTGTATTAGAGAAGCGGGGGGGGGGGGAGTAGAACAAACAGCATTTGAAGCACCAAACAAGACGAGTTCTTTGTTATGAGAAACAGAACTCACGACACATTCCACTTAAAAGATCAGATACCCCAAACCGTATCTGATCTTGACTGGTAAATTAGGGCGCCCAAAGGCCTTTTAGTCACCAAATCACAGAATGCTCTTGGAAGTCAAAACAAAATCTCTATTCACAAACTACTCCTCACTAACCTGAGAAGGCTCCAACCAGAAGCAACTCAGCACGATTCAGAGATGACTTGTTTTGCATCTTGCAACATGATTTCTTCAAAGTTTCGTACATGAAGTAGTAGCAGGTACTATAAGGGAGCATGCCTATTAGTGTAGGAGAAATTCCAGAGTAGAAAGAGCCAACACCACCTTCCCTGTGGATCTTAGTGATGGCATGGGTTATACTTCTGTAAGCTTCAGGTTCTACCGTCAAACGGTCCTGCAGTCAGCCAGGAAATAGAGAAACTTGACGTCAGAATATTCGATACCCATACCATTGCTCAGTGAAAAAAACTCTGATTGTCAAAGTTTTTCTTGATAATTAGGTAGCACGTATTAATAACCACCAAGATGGTGCATCGTTTCTGCTACGAAAGAGTATTTCTGGCAGATTGTATAAGTATTAATATGAAAGAAAATAAATAAATGACTGATTGCAACCAACAAAGAGAACGGTCTCTCACCCAAAACTTTAAAGACCAAAAGTGCAAGGGCAATGAAAGGTCATGAGTCCTCATTCTGCCACTCAAAAAACTACTTCACATATACATAAAAATTTATGTTATTGTTATAGCACCTCATGCTCTGTGGAAACAAAGAATCTATGTAGCTGACCCATCTAGTATGGGAAAAGAATAAGTTGTTGTTGTTGTTATAACACCTCATGCAACAGATGCTCGCAGTCGCAGGTGACAATGGAACTGCCAAAAATGGCTTGTACAAAACAATCTCTCAAATGTAAAAGGTTATTTGCAGCAGCTTATATATTTGAGAACAAAGAGCTGTGATACATATGAGTAGCTAGATACACGAAATTTCATTACCTTCAAAACTTCCAGAGGATGGCAGATGAGAGTGCTGGCAATCCCAGCAGCTGCACCACCAACAGCAACTGGAGAGATCCAAGAAAGAGACAATTCCAATTTGAGACCACCAATCTGCAATTGAGGACATCCATCTCGATCCATTTTCTCCTTTGCAGATGTTACTGCTCGTTTTACACATTCAAATGTGCCAAGCTCGATGGCTTGGGTTGGAATTATCCGGACCATGTTAACAGTATTTCCAACCCAAAGTCCTTGCCAACCTTGCTGCTCAACAATCTCAAGGAAACTGCCAGCAATATTTTTAGACCCCACGCCGACAACCATTCGGGTCCTGTGGTGATATCAAATATTGAATATTAGTGTGCATCATAGCTTACTTCAGCCATACCCATGCAATGAATGATATGCGCTTTAATAATTTGCATCCAGAAACTAACCAGTCGAACTGCTTGCTGATCAAACAGCAGACAAAAAGGAAATCGGCCAATGTATGAAATCCATTTAAATTTAATAACATAGCATTTACTATAAAATATTACAAATTACAACTAAGGCTAGTTTTTAGTAAAATGTCTAATGTAAATACCTCCTTGAGACAAACGTAAAAAGTAAAACAGCCCCTTGAACTGATACATTTGGATGCAAGCCATGCAAATATCCAACTTCTTCAACATTTCCCGTTGAAGCCTCCTTTAAGATGGTGCCATGGATAACTCAAAGGTTGTTTCTGCTCTATTTAACTGGGTGAAGCTAACCGATGGACTTGACAAGTCATCACATGAACCTCACATGGTATTTTTCTGCTCTATCTAAAAAGCACACCTTTAATGGGGAAAAAGGTGTGTCGACAAGATGAATCAACCATAGGCAAGCATCCAAGTCAACATAGTTAGTGGCATAAAACCTGATCCAGTTTTCTTATAGAATGTAACCTCGTTAAGCCAACCAGCTTATTTTCAGTTAAGTGTGCTGCAATGATCAACAGCCAAAGGTCTGTACCAAAATACAGATATAGAAGGTCAAACTCTTTGTGGAAGATTGACCACTCCATGACACAAGCTAACTCCTGTTGTTTAAAAGACTACTTATGCGCCCACCAGGCCTCTTATCTGAGAATAGAAGATCTCTGAAACTTTGGACCTTTTCTAGAAGACCAGAAAGTTCCTAGAAGACCAGAAAGTTCATGAAACATTCACCATATTCTTTTCAGGTGTTTTTAATAGCAAAATTGAAACTAGAATAGCAGCGGTATTGCTACCTATTATGCAATTAGGAATTTAAGACATGTATCTGTGTGTGTTATAGTTTATCCATGTGAAAGTGTTCCCGTTTGCTGCTTTTTATATTTCACTAGAGCATGTAAAAAGGATGAAGATGGTGGTCAGGATGGTTTTGATGTCACTGCTTCTATTTCTTGTCTCTCTTGTTCCTTGTCTTATCCTTTGTCTTTTACTCATCAGAGAGTAGTCAATACTTTTAAATAAACAGAAGCATCACTACTAGGGAAAGTTATGTTTCATTCTTCCTGAATCATGATAGCTTCAATGAGGAACATATTCTTGAATTACGATATGCAGGAACGAAGCAGCTCACCTAATAGTTTCCAGGGGAGCTAAAACTGCTTTAGTCATCGCTCCAGCTAGTGCCCCACTGAGAAACTCACCAACTTCTCTAGACCTTAAGAAACTCTGCAATAAGATAAGTCCCATAAGTACTATCGCCAGAGGTCTCCGCCTCTAAACTTGAGGGAAAGAAAATTGAACAATCTTGATAGTCATCTTCATGATGCCGTTCATTGTTACTTTTCTTTGAGCAAAGGAGGAAAACGAAGCAAAAGATTAGAAGTTGATGATGGCCTCACGAAAATGGGTGATGATGGTCATGTTTGATGATAACAATACGACCGAAAGAGGGTATCGTGCATGATGAGATAGAGGCCATGCATCTCAAGAAAAAATGCTCAAAGCAAACATGCGCGTAGTAGAAAGGATGAAGATGGCGCCGTTTGACATAAAGAGAGAAATAATGACTGTAGGTTGCTGCTACTACGGGTGATGATGACGGTGGTACTGGCATGATGATCACCATTACCATGAGAATGCCATCATCATAGCCACCATCAAGGATGATGTCTAAGAAAAGGATGATGATCACCATGACCAGGAACAAAGCTCATCATAGCCATCATGATCACCATCGACACCATCAATCAGGACCGTCGTCGAAACCCAGTCACGGCAACAGTGAATATCACTAATGTAGAATTCCACACTTTTAGAAAGGGGATCATCGAAACAAACAAACCGCTCTCTTAATGGCTTTAAATAGCCATGATCACCATTCAGCAAACACAATCGACTATAACACATACACAAAGAAAACGAAGAACGGCGATCACCCCTCATGCTCATCGCCCACAACACTTGAAATCAATATGAACAATCAAAAAAGAAACAATAGGGCAAGCAGGGGATCGAAAAAAGAGGAAGTTAAAAAAAAAGGAAAAAGAAAAATAAGCCTACCGCCACAACAACTCTTGGTTTCGGTATCTGAAACTTGAACTCCGGGTGACTCGCTTTATTCATCTCGGTCTCTTTGGGCACCACCATTTCTGCATAGACGTCACCTCCCCAAACGCTCGAAGAAACGGAAGACGACGACGTCAATGGCGACGCAGAGAAGGTCGAATCATCTAAATCGATCTTTTTCTTCACGGATTCTCTCAGGAAAGCCATGGACTTGAAAGAGTAACGATCGAAAACGGCTCCCGAGAATCAAAAAGGAGCGAGTGAGAGAGACAGAAAGATCGGAAAGGGGGCCGTCAATCAAGAGGGAGAAGAGGGTCAATCGCCGGGATGCATTTATAAAGGCAAAAACGGAGCGTAGAGGAGGCGAAAATTTCACCGCGGCAAACATTAAACAAGCGGTCCCCATGGCGGGCTCATCCGGAAAGGGAGCAGGTACCTTTTCCTCGTGTCCTCCCCACCCCCAAAACACACGTTGGGCATGGGTCCCATACCTTCATTTTATTGCCTATGCCATCCTTTCTTTCTACATTTGACTAAATTACGATTGATGCCCTTTCTATTTTACGTTACCCACCCATAATTTTAGTTATTTGCAAAAGGCCTTGTTGATTTTTGGAGTGATACTTCATAAGACAGTGCAACACAAACAATAAAATGATGTCGGGTTCGGGTTGATTATTCGACTACTAGCACGAACCGACATGGCCTGACACGAATCGAAACACAAAATTGGAAACCTCAGCTGATGCTTATGAGCCAAAGCGGCTCGTTTGTCTAAAGAATTTACTCACAAGGCAGAGATTAACATGACCAGTAGTGGATCTAAAAACTCTTTCGGAATGGAGCGAATGGTCCCTTGAATGGTTTCGGGTGGAGTGAACTATTTATTGTAGCCTATGAATCCCACAATGAGTTATAGAGTTTAAGTTGATTCTTGAAATTTCAGGTGGAGAGAATGCCCCTTCTTCGCTCAATATGGATCCCAGTTAATTGTTGCTGTATCGAACTGCTGGTTTTGGGCCCAAAACCTGTAAACATAATCAAATCGGAACCTCTGATATCTTCGGGACTATCTGTTTAAGGGTCCAGGTAGGAACAGCTGGTTCCTTTACTCAATGTTCTATTTTCTCTAGAAAAATATAGAAAAATTCTAATTTTGGAATTTCAGAAACTGTATAATATGGTTACAGTTCGTTCTAGAAATCATGAACTGTAAAGAAACTAAGAGGTGCCTGGTTCGATTATGATTTTGGGTGGCTTCAAAATTCGGATCACTTACGGGTTGAACCAACAGGCAGGCTACAAAGCAACCCTGTATAAGTAGAGGATCAAACATAGTGTGATCCATGAGTCATGCTTTAAGCTAAAATGTTTATTTTGTTTGGTTATTATTTGATAGGAAGCCAATATGAGTTGAAAGAAGCAACATGTTGATATGATTCAGGTAGTCATTATCATTGTTGTTTATTTATCAATGTGTATTATACCATTTTGTACGATACAATATACATGAAGTAATGTTATGTATTTGTATAATACACAATACTTCTGTTTTTTTGGATATCAAGTTACTCGGGGGTCAAGTCCTGAGTTCAATACGCCCGCGGGGAGGGGGGGGGGGGGTGCAACGGGCTTCAGCCTCCTCATTGTACAATGCCAAACTAAGTGTATTGTAATTAGGTAGCTTAAACGTGGAACGCATTCTAACTTAGGTGAGTCCTATTTACTCATTTGAGCATTCGCTAATAAGAACGAGATGTGACTGAAGATAATAAGCTAAAACGAGCGGTTTTGTGAATATATGTTTAAGGAAGCTACCGTTTTCTAAATCTCTCCTTTTCCTTTTTTTAGATTCGGGCACAGAACGCGGCCAAGTGAAGACCCTGTCATTTCAGTAGCTGTTCAAATACCGATAAGTCTGAATCCCATAAAGCCGAAGACCGGCTTTCGTCTTCCTAACTCCGAATGCCTGAATTGTGCAATTCGGAAGGGGTATGGTCCAAAACTAAATAGATTTGGTAGGATTCAAGTGTTGGTTTAACTTATTTACTCAAAATAAATAAATTTATTAATGAGTACATGGTATATGCTAAGAACATTAGAGACTAGCATACTCAAAGAAATCTCAAACTTTCAATTTGGAAAATGAACCATTGAAATTTGAATTTATTAGATACCAACACATTCAAACAAATCTCAAACTTTCAAGTGAAAGATGGATGAATAAGATATAAATATAAAAGCAAAATGTTGTTTCTCGAATAAGTAAACATGTGAAAAGTAAAGTATATTATTTATTTTTAAATTAAGTATCAATCATTCGTCCTCTAAATTCGATATTGTTTGAATATGCTCACACATAATGATGTTAACATATATACTAAGCTTCCTTATTAAACAGTAAAAATAATGTCGACTACAAAGAAGATTATTTTCAAATAACCCCAAGCCCAACAAGAGGCCGATACTCGATGGTCAGTCCGACACTTTTGTCACAAGTAAAGAGTTGAACATTTTGGGTAAGGCTCGCTAAAACTTAGAACAAGATTGTTTAGAAAGAATGCTTCTAATATTTTAATATGGTTTTAATATATATGTATATAAAGAGAAAGAGAACATCATAATTGCATAATATCTTTTAATGCATAACCTTATAAAACCATTTTCAGCATTCAAAGTTTGAGATCAACAGTGAATATTTGAATTGCTTTGCATTATTAACATACACGATGCATTAAATGCATACAAACTGTCAAATAACAGCCAGAAAGATGATTATTTAAAAACTCTCTCTCTCTCTCTATCTATATATATATATATATAGATATAGATATAGATATAGATATAGATATATATACATATATGTGTGTGTGTGTGTGAGTGCCTGTATATAAAATACAAAATGGAGTTCATGTTTTATTTGCTCTAACAAACAGAGCTCCGGTCAAACCGTGACATGCCCATATCGTGTGTTGAAAAAGTGAATTCGTGCATGATCCGGACGTTTGATTGTTAACTTGGATCCTGGCAGTTGGCAACGTTGACCACATTTTGTTCCACTTTTCCGATGGGAAATGCATGCACTCTTTCTTTCTTGCGCTGTAAAAGCGGTAACCGGCTCTATCAAAGTTCTTAACGTTAAGACGGCACGCAAAATCTCATGATAAGCTGATAACTACGAATTTTTCTCAACATTTCCGTGCTTTGAACAGCCAAAAGACGGCTAAAATACACTAAAAACACTGGGAAGGTGGTCTCAGTTATAAACTAGCTTCATAAGTTCACCTAGCTAGTGGGTCGGCTCAATATATAAAACAGGTTTATACGAGACATGGCCTTTGTCCTCCAAGTGTATCGGTGTTTTTGGTTACGGTTACGGTTCCGAAACTATCATTTTAGGTTTGAATCTTAACTATCTGAAGTTAACAAATAACATTAAAGTTAAATTTTCTAAAAAATGTTAAAATAAGATCAGGAATTGATGATTTGAACCATCGGTTCAAGTTCCATGAAAGATGGAACCTGAACTGCACAAGTGATCCTTTGTGTTCGAGCCAGTTTCATTGGTTTCGGTTCTAGTCAGTTTCTGATTTGGTTTGGTTCTCGTTGGAATGATTGGCACATTCCAAACCATCCATGCCTAGTTTGAACCATCACCTAGTAATTAACAAGTAATGTTTGTTTTTTTAAGACATAACATGATGGTGTGAGTGCTACATTAACATTTTTAATAACTTTGGGTCGAGGATGATGTAGCACTGATATAAATGTACAAGGTTTAGAAAATAAAAGGCATTGCCGGTTAGCTGGTAAGTATCAAAATGGAGCAAATTAGCAATCATGAAAGTGCCCCAAGAACCGATTATATCGAAGTGTCAACTTTGCAATCAAATACACAAATAAAAAACTTTACGAAACCTTTTGATGTTTCTCTATATAGTGATAAACGCTCAAATTCCATCTACGTTCAAACCTATTCAAATATCTCTATTATTTGATTAGCGTGATAAAAAATAAAGATTTGAATTAAAAGTATTAAAGTTTTTTAAAAAGTTCTAGTTAATATATTATCTGTATTGAATACTTTTGTTTTATCTATTTAATCATTTATCTCAAAAATCAAACAATAAAACAGATTTAAGCATTTACCACTATATTACTTTGCTCATCTTTCTCTCTCTCTCTTCTCCACACACACACACACATATATATTTATAGGATAGTTAAAATATATTGTATAAACAATAAAAATGTAATTGGGTACTTAAAATTGGTTTCCAACAACAAGATGATGGAATCATTGGAGACGTTTAGTGTATAACTAATGCATATTATGAAAATAAAAAGGCAAAGGTGTTCTTTGTGATAGAAGTATATCATTTAATTTGGAAGGTACATATCACAAAGTAACGGTAAAGTATCAAGTATAGATAGTTGATCATCGATATACACAAAATAAATGAAGTACTGAAGTGAATGCACAGGCACACTAAGAAAAAAACTGATTCGATTAATGAGATTATGGAAAAAACGTTGGCATGACCGCAGTGGAACATAAAATGTGAGGGACATGTTATAAGCTTGTTTTAAACCTTTAGAGCAGTACATGGATGGAGGTGCATGAAGTCCATAAGAATTTAGATGATGAATACCTTAAAAGGGACGACAAAGAATGCTTCAGAATATTGAATAAAATAATAATCAGCACGATATTACTTTTGGGGAGTTAAAAGATCATAAAAAAAACTTAGTTTTGGTTTTGAATTTATTGCAGTATAGCATCTTTGACTTAATATAATTTTTATTTATTTTTTATTTCTAATCATTATTCTCTCTAGAAAATAATGTTCAAAACTTGGGTAAGGTATATTTCCTCGGGAACAAGGTCTCAACTATAATACACATATAAACAACATTATCTTTTGATCATGATAAAGGCTGGTGGGCTATAAAAAGATGTCCTGATCTGTATGCATAGGCTGGTGGTTGATGTTTAGGTAAGTTTTATTATGTATTTAGCGAACTGACTCATTGTGTTTGATGAGGCACACAAGTCCATTAAAAAAGTCTTCAACTCGAGGTTTCGAGATCAATACCCAGGGGCTCGCGTATCTGGTAGGCATCTTCCTAACACGAAATTGCCCGTCCCATAATTGGGTTGTGTTTACATCGTGTAGATCACGAACCAAACACAATAAGCTCATCATGAACCAAACCAAATCGAAAACCAGAAGCAGTTTGGTTCATTTACCAAAACCAGTCCATAGGGTTAATTCAACTGCAAATGTTACAAGCCTATCTATTCTACGATTTGATTAGTTGTGTCCAAAATACTGCAAATAAGATGGTTATTCGGGCTTCGGCAATTTTAGCAATTGTTATGGAAGAGGGATCGTTATGAATAAATAGAATTGATGTAAATATTGAAATCGAGATAATCATCGAACGACCGTTTTCGGATTTGAAAATTGTGGTGAGCTGATTAGCCAGCGGTCTTCCTTAGGCCTTGAATTTAAAACTTCTTATAGTATCAATTGTGTAGGCCCTATATTTTTATGCCAAACTTGTAATACTCAATTTTATAGGCCCAACAAATTTATACTTATAATTTTAGGAATTTCACTTTAGGCCTCAACTTGTGTTGAGCTACCGTGTGACTAGCTTGAAAGTTAGCACAATTTAGGTGTGTATTTTGAATTAGACAGTAAGGTGTGGGCGGATTAAGAAAAACTGTTATATTGAGTAGAACTTTGCAAAAATCAGAAGAAAAAAAACAAGAACAATTATGTTGAAAATATCTCTTAGATAACTTCATAATCCTAGTGGTTTTTTTTAAGTTGACTCCTTAACTGTACAATTATGCACTTAAATAGTTTTCTGCTGCTTATTATGAGCTGATATTATAGGTAATGGTTGATAGCTTTGCTCACTCATTCATCAAGCCATCAATGGTTCCCATAGTTGTATTCTTAGCCAACTCCTTGGAGGTGTTAATTGGCTAATCTGCTATTGATCGCCAAACCTTCCTGACCTCCCCGAATGCGGAGTCCGAATTTTTACGAGCTAATATCTAGAATAATTCTTGCTTAAGCAAACTTAAATTCGGAGTTCTTGCGAAATATGATAAATTTATGCTAAAAAAATCAGTCCCCATGAAAAAGATCTGAGTTTTCGCTGGCTGTCGGTTACCTACCACAACTCTCCCGCTGTTGGGGTTTGGAACTTGAACTTGGCTGTAGGCCAAGTTCATCAACATGATAAACATTCTTGAAAAGGATAGTTACTTAGGTCCATTTATTCAAATTCGGCTTGATTGAGAAATTAAAAATGCAAAGTGTAGCATGCAGAGCGTTAGCTCAACTGGCAGGGCCATCTGACTCCTCTGTTGTAGGTGGAGAGTTCAATTCTATGAAGGGTGCATGCATATGTATTAGGCTTCCGCCTCCCTTTGTAACAAAAAAAAAGGAAAAGAAAACGAAAACTGCAATGAGTTTTTCTTCTTTACCCTGAAAAAGACTGAAAAGGATTAGCTTGTCATTTTCGAAAGTAGCAATGGTTGCTTTAGCTGCTCCTTAAAGATCTAAGTGTCAAAAAGAATATTGCTTGTTGATAAGTCAAAAAGGTCATTCTCTCTCTCTCTCTTTATATATATACATAGATAGATAGATAGATAAATAGAGAGAGAGAGAGAGAGTCATGGCTCTAATATTTGGTGGGTACTCACAAAAACCTTCAAGTTGAAGGGTCAAGTACTGATGCCCAGGGCATGATATCTGGTGTGAGTTGCCTAACTCCAGCTTAACAATGGAGAGAGAGAGAGAGAGAGAGAGAGAGAGAGAGAGAGAGAGAGAGAGAGAGAGAGAGAAGGAGAGCACCTTTGGAAGGGATTGGTTTTCTGATAGGAGGTCAGGAGTTCGATACTTGGGTGTGCATCCGGTAGTCCTAATCCCTGTTTAAAAGTTTAATAAACCCTGTCTCTTTTTTCCTTTTTAAGTTACATGCATAACTTGAAGAAAATGAAATCCTTTTAGCCTGTGCTGACTTTGGAAAGAGAGCTGAGGCACCGACTAACTGAGATCACCGTCCCATGGAAGCTTACAGTAACAGGCACCGACTAACTGAGATCAGCACTCTCCCAAAGCCTGTGCTAGGCATTAGCTTGTGCTTGAATTGAAGTAGCACCCATAAGAGTCGAACCCCTGACTGCCCGCCCGTCTTGCTGCCATAGGCCCCTTTCGATTGTATCAACTCCCTTGAGGCAATCCCACGTTTTCTCAGGGAAAACGAAACAGCTCGAAAATTACCACATGAAGGAAAAGGTTTCCCACCCCTTTCAACTGTATCAACCTGGACCTATTCCAAAGCTGACCTATATACATGTGTGTGTTGTTGCATGTTTGTCTATCTACATGTGTGTATGTATGTATATAATATGTAGAGAAATCGGTATATGTTAGCACATCTAGGTGCTAGAAAATTCAAACAAATCTATAATTGAAATTTGAGTTTAAAAACAAGGAGTACCGACTTAAATAAAGATGAATAACTGAGATTTGTTTGAATTTATCTATATCAGTGTTTCTCATAACATGTATATATGTATACTATATACTTGTATACAAACATAATCTACATATCATGTATCTATGTTTCGCTCAGTAGCTCGTTCCAGCCAAGCTGAACAAGAACAGGACGTTCGACAATGGAGCACAAGCTGGACATGGAACTGCTGATTAAAATAAAAATCAAACTTTTTAGCATTTAGAAAATATATTTCCCAAGTCAGAAATGAAGTTAATTTGTTGCAGAATTCAAATAAATTGAATGGGTTTTTAGCATTATGCGACCCACCAAGCATGCATAAAAGTTTTAGCCCTTTGAGAAGTATTGACACTCAAATTTGAAACGTTGAGAAGCAAACATTTGGGAGGTCCACCACCCATGAGTCTCTCTTGAGGGACCCGTTGTGGCACCAGTCATGGAAGTGGAGAATTATTTGTTCTTATCCTTAGTAGTCTTGAGTCATGATCGAACATTTTCCATTCATATTTTCAGTCTCAAATCGTGATCTAAAGAGGATGCAGGCACCACAATGGGCACCGCTTGGTCCCTCTGCTGTTTCCTAAGGAGTTATTAAAACGAGCAGTCGCCATTAATTTCCTACATGAGCAACAAGCACAACGGGCACCAGAGACAGCTCTCTCTCTCTCTCGGGTGGAAGAGAAAGGTGATAAAATTGTACTTGCCAGTGTCATGACATGGAAGTGATCTCATCAGAAAATTCAAATTCAGTGTACCTGCTTCTCCAATATCTCAACCTCGTAATGTTAACATCGTGATGTACTTAAAGTTAAGATTAAAATGTAAGAAAATAGAAAAAGAAAGGGAGAACACCCGGTATATCTCAGAACTATATGTGTATCTACATATGTACGTACCTATATAGAGAGAAGGGGGGGCGCTGGTGCACACAGCCTGACTGTTCAATAGAAAAAGATGAATGATCCATATTAAAACAAACAGTACTTTGAAAAGTAAAAGGTAATATTTTATTATTTTAATTTGAATTATTCTTCTTTCATCTACAATTGAGGCACTTTTGGCATACTCCAACCTCTCTTTACAGGGATACATTTCAAGATCGACTGTGCTCATTTGAGCCTCACCATTGTATAAACACATTTAGTACAATCTCACAAATCTCAGTGCTTAGAAATCTCGTGAAAATTGGAAATATTCGGTGTCAATGTAGACGTTAAAAATGCTACAAGACAATAAAGGAAGTGAAAAGACTCAACTGTTACAAGTATTTTGACAGGTTAATGTCATGACATTGACGACGTGCTGCCGATATTTACTAAGCAAAACAACCATAGGAGATAATTTCTTAAGTGCCTGGAAGACAATACGCTCTTCATTACAAGAGCTATTCATCTGAAACTTCTCCATCAGCCCTTAAAGCAAATTTCATATAGCAGCAGTTTGTGCTGAAGGGAAGCTTCACAAGACCTACAAGGGAGAGACTGTGTCACACTTAGACCTGATATGAAGCTTTGCAAGAACAAAAACAAAACCCACTGGTGAGTTTTTTTTTCATGGGTACAATTAGACATGATCGGTTCATAACCGGCGCAGTGGAGGCCAGGAACCGGCTGAACCTGGAACCAAACCAGAACCGACAGTTCCAAACCGCTGGTTCCTGTCTTCAAACAAATATCTTATATTTTTAATTCTTTAAATAAAATTACAGGTTTCCGATGGTGGAAACGTAACCAGAACCGAAAGCTGATCCCTTAGCCAGGTGAGCAATTGCTCTTTCTACTAACATAGTTGAGTTTTATAAACCTGACCAACTCGGATTAGCATCAGCTATGCCATGAATTCAGAGATGTGGCTATATATGTATATGTAATTTGATAAAACTCAGAATAACTCAGTTTTCATAATCCTTACCCATTAACAAACTAATAATTTTCAACATTTGAAGAAATGTAACAAAAATAACAATTTGTAGTAAATAATTAGGTATCTATATCTGATACTTAAGCTAATATCAGTGATTGGTCCCCTTGTGCATCTCGGTCGCAGAGGATTAGATCTTGGGATCACTCTGGAGTGGGTGAGAACCACAATTAGGTGAGATATGACCTTATACTTGGTTTTCTTGACGCAACTTAGGTGTCATTGTGATTTCTCTTGTGCCATGATCACATAGAAAGTTCAAAGAGCAACATCATGGTTTCGGTAAAAAACACAGAACTACCTCAAGATTTTTTGCCAAAACTGGTTGATGTGTTACATCACTCCCTTTCTCAGAAAGCTCTCCTCCCAAACATGGACGATGATGTACTCGAATGGCTCTTCAAACACTCCTCATTAATGAATCCAGATGATAAAATAGATGCACTGATCACTTCCTGCAAAGAAAATAACTCCTAGAATGAATCCAACTGCAACTCTTTTGAGGCATTATGAAAGTTTGGCTAATAATACGCACACATATTATATCATACTATATTACATTATTTATGCCGTAATAATACATATACATGCATACATAATACACACTCATACATATATATATATAGAGAGAAGAGTTGATTGTTGATTAGAGATAGAGGGCAGGCATCAAAGGTAAAATGGTTTATGGTGAAAGATGAGGTGGAAGTTCCTTTTGTTTACCTGGCTGCGCATCATTGCTAAGCTAGGATTAGGAGAAGTATTAGCACTTGCGACAAGATTATAATGCACCATGTTTTCTTCTGCAAGGGCTCTCAGCCTGTTCAGCTCAGGTAAGACCACAGTGGCAAGATCAGGCCTATCCTTCCTCCTTAGTTCTGCACATCTCAGAGACATTTTAGCAAAAGCCAGAGCCTCTTCCATAGGCCAATCAGGAACTGCTGGGTCCAGCATCTCTGCAAAAGTTCCTTTGTCGATGGACCGTTCGACGTAGTGGGTTAGACCCATTGCTGGCTTCGCGGTGATGATCTGCAACAGCATGATTCCAAGGGAGTATACATCTGACTTGACACCAAGCATTCCAGTCTGCTGATACTCAGGATCTATGTAACAGAAGGTACCAGCAGTGGAGGTCATCCTATACTGAGTCACATCATTGACAACACTAGGAGGGACCAGCCTAGCCAGACCCACATCACTGATCTTGCTGACAAAGTTCCTATCAAGCAAGATGTTTGCTGGCTTGAGATCTCTATGGACCAACGGCTCTGGCTTGGTCTGATGAAGGAAGAGCAGGCCGGTTCCAATTTCCGCCGCGATCCTGAACCGAAGTTGCCATGAGAGAGGTGGGGTGTTTCCTCGACGGAAGAGCCGATCTTCCAGACTGCCATTATGCATGTAGTCGTAGACAAGGCAGCCATATTCTGGGCAGGCACCAAGGAGCAAGACCATGTTGGGATGCCTTATGCAACTCAGAACTTCAACCTGTTCAAATTGGCGACCGAAGTAAGTTTAATTCGATAAAAATGGAAAAGAAAATGTCTTTAGTCGATTCTGCTGGACTAATTGCACTTGATCCATGTGACCAAAGTGAAATTTGTCTCTGTTTGGCACTATCTGAGATGGATAAATTTATGGTTTAGGATAATCTGCTCCACCAGAAACGCCCTAAATGCTCTTCCTTACATTTTGTGAAATGGGAAAATTCGAAAAGTATCCGACCAGCCATTAACCAAAGAAAAAACAACAGAGATAGCTGAAAGTTTCCTACCTCTTGTTGGAATTGCATCCTCCCTTGAGCCGCATCAGGTCTTAAAACTTTGACCGCTACCTCTGTATGGTCCAGATAGCATTTATACACTGGTCCATACCCCCCTTCGCCAATTTTCCTTGCTCCTGAAAAGAATTCCGTTGCAGCTTCGATCTCTTCAATTGTGTACCGCCTGCAGCGAACGTCTGTGTTTGCCAATGCATCCAAAGCTTTCTTCTTCTCTTCTGATTCTCTGAGGGCCTTCTTCTCTGCATTCTTTCTCTTTTCAGCTTCCAGCTCTGCTATCCTTTGAGCTGCCTCTGCTGCCTCTAAGGCTGCTCTGCACTTGGCCTTTTCCTTCTCTGCTAAGGCCAAAGCTGCCCCCTCAGCTAGCTTTGCCTCCTCCAACCTTTGTTGTTCCTCCAGTTTCCAACGATGCAGTTCCATAGCCTACAACAAGTGCACATGTGAGTACCATTGAATCCCAATGATCAACTTATTGCATTTTACGTTTATCGGAAATGTGGTATGAACTACTATTCTCTCTCCCCATGATCTATAAACTAAAAAGATGTAAAAATAGTAGAAATAAGGTGTGATTACTCTTCTACATTGTATGTGGATTTATCTTTTTGTTCCATAAAGGAAAATTGAAGAATTGATAGAGAACAAAAAGTGACGAAGAACAAATCTGAAACCTAGCAAAGAAAGCAAATCGGTGAAGAATAAGAAGGAGAAACATGAACAAACGCACCAAATTTAACATGGTTCCATGAAGGATCTCGGCCACTCCTATATCCATGGGGCAAAAGAAAAGAATCTCCTATTATTTCAAAGGACAGCAACATAAAGGAATTACAGAGAGGGTCTCTCTCACGTTCCTAAGCAACATCCTGACCAACGAGTCATCTCACACGGTAGGCTTTGAAACATTGTGTTCCTTTAAAGAGATAGAACTCTTCTATAATCAGATTTAAACCAGCATTTATGCGGACAAAATAGACACACAAATGGAGCTCAAGACACCAACTCAACAAATATCAATATAAGCAGTTGGTAAAATGAGTAAGTTTGCCACTCCTATTCATAATTTCACTATCTGCATTATGTTGGAATGCATTTTATGACTGTCATTCAATCGAAGAACTGACAAAATCATTTAGCTGTACCTTTTGTTGTGCCGTGAGAGCTTCTTTGCATGCATTGCTATACATATCCATTGTTTGTTTAAGTTCGAGCTTCAATCTCCTCATTTCAGCTTCTAAATCCTCCTGCAACATGAAACCAAGTCACGAGATGTAATCTGTGACTTATTCTTCTGCTATCTCTCTCTGCTAGTCACTTACTTGTGTCTGTGAAGACCATGATGGACTACAGTGAGGATGAGAAGCAGAGTACGAGTTATACTCTATGTCACTGGAGTAGAGATCAACAGACTTATGTGGATAGTGAAGCGGTGACTGAAAACTCCTGCGGTCGGAGCACATAGAGTCTGCATCTATACTACTGCCATTTGATAACCTTGTATTTCTTCCTGTATCAAGATGCTCGCTCAGTGAAGGAGGAAACAGTTTGTCTGGGCTCCGCCAATTGTTTCTAACAGTTGTGTCATTCTCCGGTGTGATCACCTCACTGGCACGCCGCATAACAGGCAACCTTCCTGCCCTCGCAAATGAAGATCTGATCCATCATAAGTTCCAATCAAATCACAAAGTTGTACTTGAATCGAGTTCATAATGCATGATAACTTCACCAAAATATTGAACCAGTTCAATCACTCGTTGGCTCTGCCAAGTACTAAAGGATTGATATGCATAACTTACAAACTGAAGGATTATGTCTATGGTGGCAACTAGAACACCTCTACTGATGTCTATTCTTGCACAGATTGATCTACGGTGCTCCACACTCATTGATACCAGCACCCCGCTAAATCATTCAAATTTATTGAGGATGAACTTCAACCGAAATTGTTACTCATAACAAAGTTACCAATCAACCATTGGCATCTTGCTCTCGGTACTTGATTCATCAAGAATAATTCCGTAGCCAGGCTACGTTTCAAGTACCAATATGGAACTGGATAAACAATTAAGTTCACCAAAATTATTACCCAAAATCTAATGCATAAAGTTTCTCTTTTACTTACTTGGCTGCAGTCACGCTATCATTCTCAGCTGCAAATTCAAAAATGGAATAGAGTCAAAAGACAGAATAAACATAATGGGAAGCATGAAAACAATGTTGATAGCTGAACGCAGGAAGGAAGAAACGAGAACAAGAGACCTTTTGTGAAAGATAGAGAACTTTCCACAGGATCACTCCTAAAACTTGGCATGGCATTGGGTTCACTCCTGTAACTTGGCTGGATATTGGACGCTTGCCGAACTGTCTGAATCAATGGTGCTGGTCTGGTAGCTGCTCGAAGCGAACTTACCTTGCCTTTGGAAATAACATATACATTGCAGAAATCAGGTGCTCCTTTCACAATGTTAATAGATAGATCCTGGTTCTTGAGTCTTCTGCCATAAAATGTTAATTCTATCAACCGAAGAGTATCAAGCCACAAGAAATATTTGCAGCAATGTTTCTGAAAAGGGCCAAGATAATCTTTCTAAACTTCTCCTAAGGCTTTCTAGAGAAGCAGATTCCATAGAAATGGTTTGTATATCTTCATGCGTATATGAATATATGTCAAGTGTGAGTATACATATACAGTTACCGCTAACGGTACTAACTGAAACAGTAAACGAAATACCTTAAAAATGAACTTCTTGTTGATGCACCAATCACAAGATTTTCAATTGCACACTGAGAAACGTATTCATTGACTGCCTTAGCCACATCATTGTCCTCTAAGATAACATCTTTGCATTGAATCTGAATTGAAACCAAAAGATTACATTTTAGACAATTAAAAAGTAATGCATGGACACACACACACACACACAATATATATATATATATATATATATATATATATATATATATATATATATATATATATATATATATATATATGGTGAGTTTAATATGCTTGTCCATCCTTGAAAAATCTCAATATGAATGGTTGAGTTCACCAACAAATACATCTGCAAAGAGTACATATGTTTACTTTTTTTATTTTTTACATCTAATCTCAACCATCTATCTCTTGAGATGGATGGTCGAGATTTTCCAAGGCACAAGTATGTATATATATGATAAGAACGAAATGAATGATCTGATGCTTACATCTTTACGAGTGCAATAGCATCTAAATGGCAGGAGAAGTTCTTTGATTTGGTCATTAGAGAGTTCCTTGTCAGCATCTTCTGTAACGCCTGCGATGGTAACAAGAAGATATGGATTCTCACTTTACAAGTCATATGAAAACTAAATGACTTCCAAATTAAAGAAGTTCGTTCTTGCACTCAAAGATTTGGCCACCGTATAGCTTATATTGAGATTTAAATGGACGATGATACAGTATGTTATTATATGTCATAGGCCATTGTCCATTGCCAATCAAAAGCAAAACCAAGCCTTCACTCTCAGTGGGGTTGTTAGATATATTTTTTAGATCCAGCTGCATTTAATTTCATGAATCAAAAATCTCGATATCAAACTTCTACATATATCAACTTAAGATATATATATACACATGTTCATACAAGTATATCTCCTAAACTACATTAAGAGAGCGAGAGAGACTTTGCTTACTTGTGTTTGGGATGACCTGATTATTGACCTTGACGTGAACCATGGAAAGGGCCTGTCCCTTTGTGAGAAGATGGTCCACTGCCCACCTCAAAGCAAACTGGCTCCCTTTGTCCTTGTCTACAGCCACGGCCACCGACCCTCCTTTGCCTATGTTCATGTTTTTCTCTCTGAATCAAAAAAAGAAAAAGATGATGCTGGCAATCAATGGCTGCTTGCGACGTCCTTCTCTTTCTCTACAAATGAGTCATAGAGATCTCACGGGGGGTGCAATAACACCCCCTCTTTCTCTATGGCTCTTTGTCGCTTTTTTTTTTCTTTGTTTGTCTCTCCTTTCTCTTCTTCTGACTTGTTTTGTTGTGTGAGGAAGGATAATGAAGGGGTGGAGCTCCGGAAGGGACAGTGAGGGCGTGGCTGGTCGCGGTTAACGGGGAAGAAATAGTCGCTATATTTGAACTCTACGTATAACAACCACCTGTCATCCTTGTCAATGGCTTCTCAACCGCACAAGACTCGTCCTGTGTTGGCTTCATCCCACTATTTTAAAACTTATTTTAAATTAAATCCATATTTAGCCCAAAAATGAGCACCTTTACTGTACATTGTTGTGCTTAATATAATATTGTTAAGAATATGCACAATGTGTAAGAGTTCTGCTATATTCTCTTTGACGATGATATGAAGAGCTGCAACGGAGTCAGAAAGCACCTCAAGGGCTTGAAACCATACTCCAAGGCAAATGTAATTCCTGCTGCTACAAACAACTTGATGAAGCTATTTTGTAACTGGCCACTTTTTAAAGCAAGATGAAAGATGATACGATCTTCTTTCTTTTTGCTTTGATAATTCATCTCACTTATATGAATAATTCATCTCGCTTATAGCTATAAGGAAATCATCAAGTGAATAACTCCCTCTTGTCTTCTTGGAAGAGAGCAAGATTTGTTGGAACTGTTCGATTGTTGTGAAGTTTGTTGGATTTCTTGAGAGTTCATGCTTGATGTGTTGGTGCCACCTCCTAAGTGCTTTATAATAAACTTGTGTTATTGTAAAAAGATGAGTGCGCATCATGTCCCAAGAAAGATAATTCTCAGTACTTACAGCTGAAAGTATTGCGCATATAATTATTTTGTGTTTCCTAAAATATAGATGTGCATCCGGTGTCCTTCAAGACAAACTAACTTTGGGCTGAAAATTAAATATTATAAAGCAATAACAAGAGCAGCCGTGCTTTTAGTGCCAGAGTGTTGGTTAATAACCAATGGCATATGGTAAAGACGTGCGCAACAAACAACCTGAGGTAGAGTCATGGACACACAAGCAAACGTTAGATGATACAATTTGGTTTATGACCATTGACAATTAAATTAATAAGAAAAACATTTGACAATTAAATTAATAATAAAAACATACTTAAGGTAGTTTGGATATCCATGGAAGTAGTCAAATGAGGATCACTCGAGAGAATTAGATTATGAAAATGCACATACATATATTAGGAAAAGTGGTAAATAGACTCATTTATGTTCAAATCCACTTAAATAAATCTATATTTGATTAACATGATCAAAAGTGGAGATTTAAGTAAAAAAAGTAAAAGGTGCTATATACATTTTATATGTTGTATTTAATGCATTATGTTCATTTAAGCCTTTTATTTAATTATCTCAACCATTAATATTAAACATCTAAAGATTGATATCATAAAGTGGACATGTTGCGTGTGCATGGAGTATGCTCCCTTTCCCTCTCTCTCTTTATATGTATATATATAAACAATCTAATATGTTCCCGTGTTATAGGTTTGTCATATTCTTTATAGTTTCATTCATCCTTTTCAAAAGATTGTTGATTGTGTTGAAAAAAAAAATGCTGGTTTAATTGATTTATATGTGTACCTTTTTCCTTTTAATCCCAATCGTTCATCTTTTAGGATGAGTTGCGTAGAATTTACTAAAAAACATATTAAACTCTCTGTCACACTCACAAGTATACCAAGCAGATATATATACATATATATATATATATATAGAGAGAGAATCTCACACTCACAAGTATACCAAGCACACACATAAAAAGAGAGAAAACACAATGTTGGGTTCATCGACGGTCTCCAACAGACATTTTTTAATGGGCCCAATCAATTTCACGCAACCACCGGCCCAGTATAAAAGACCTCATAGCGTTCAAAATCCATGGAGTTCTCTCTCTTTCTATATATGTATACATATCGATATATGTACAAGTTTGTATATATATATATATATATATATATATATATATATATATATATATATATATATATATATATATATGTGTGTGTGTGTGTGTGTTTGTGTTTGTGTTTGTGTGTGTGTTTTTTCGAGCGTATGGGTGTAAATGATGTATATCCACAGCCTTTCTGGCTTAGGAAGAGGATTTTCTCCCCGCACGTGGCAGAAACACATTCTGCAGCTTGACGCTTAGATATGACCCTCTGTGCTCGTCACGCTCGTTGAAAAACACGTAATAACGTGCCCTTTTATTTTTTTCGATCATCCCGGTGCACGCGAAGCGCGGATTGTATCTTTCTTTCCCTCCATTTCTTCGATCCCTCTCCAAGGAAAGAGCGAAATCTAGGGGAACGATAAAACCCCAAACCTAATTCTCGAGTCCTCTTCTTCCCTCTCTCGTTCACCATTTTCGATTTGAAACGATGTTGCTTAAATCAAAATCGATCATTTTATGTTGTGCCTCTTGCGATTGACATGACAAGACGGAAGAAGAAGCGGCAGATTCGTAGCACTAACTGCATTCCGTCATCGGTTTAAGGACTCTCAGGGTGAGCGCCTGTTCACGAAGAAGGGAGAAAGATGAGTGGATTCAGCAGAGGCGAACTGCAGGATCGGTGGGGTCGCATTGTCAGGGTGGACAATTTTGCCTCCAATCCTTCGGAGAAACGAAGAGTTTGCAAGGAGAAGGAGGAATGGTGAGTACTTCGTACGCGTTTTTGTTATTTAGAACGGACGTGGTTTCGGAAGTGGAAGATCTCGATCGTCCTGGTGCATCATGTTCCTGAATTTTGTTTCTTAGGTCATACATCAGTCGACTGTCCAAATAACCAAGGTGTAGCGATGCAGTTATGTTACGGGAAAATACTTTTCATTGTTCTGATGTTTTATTTGTTTAGTGCGTTATTCAATTTGAACTAAAAGAAACAAACGCAACATCGATTAGTTGATTTTACATTGGCATCGCATAGTGGATTGGACATCGATGGATGTTAGGTCGTTGGAGTGTTAAGTAGTTTCACGCCTATTGTCGTATAAAAGAGATGATCAACCTGCAATAGTTGGTCAGGGTTCACGCTTGTGATTAGCAGCAATAAGAAGAGGATTTGCTCTATTGGTGTTCTTATCCGGGAATTAAGATGCTATAGAAGCTTATGACTCTATTCCGACGCTAATGTTGGCCTGGTTTTGGAATCAGTATAAGTTGAAATGCTAACATTATTAACATTGAGCTTACAAGAGGAAGATGTTTGGACTTTTGTACTTGGTGCAGGTTCTCGGATACCTTCAAGTTTCTTATTCAGTTGCCAGATGGCATACATATTTGGTGTGGCCACCCGGAACTGATGGGGCCTCTTTTGGAAACCTTTCACAGTTACCACAACGATGAACAGCAGGCCTCACCCCTCAAACTTTTATGGCGGAGAATTTCTCAAGAATTAAGGAAATGTACGCAGTGCGTTTCTCAGCACCATGAGGCTCAGCAGACTTACAGTGTTGAATTCGAGTCAGATACTGTTAAGCCTCTTCTTAATGTGTTGCATACTCTTGATGAAGAAAGAGTAACAGATCATCTTAAGCTGATCAATAAAAAGATAAGCGGTGGAAAGGACAACCCAGCGGATTACAATGACGACATTGTCAACTTGTTGTTTGAAGTATGTTTTATTTTCCTTGATTTAGCTGTTCTTTGTTTAAGCAGTCCAATGTTATGGGTTCCGCCTTTAATGTGCTACTTTTTCATTGTTTCCCTTCTAAGTTAATTGCTAATCAAATTCATTGGCACTTTCACGTTGCAGCTTGGTACGTTGGCCTTCTATTGTACATCAATCTGATGGTTTTTCTTTGATCAGTAGTTAGATTAAGTTTCAGATGCACTTATCCACAGACATGCAAACCGATACCTTACCGTGACAGACACAGTGCATAATTTAATTTCAACTTGTCCATTGAAATTTAATTTCTTAGTAGAACAAAGACAGAATATATGGAATGTAAGTTTGATCATTTGGCTACTTCAGAGGACATAGAAATTAAAATTGGCACACATTGCATTCCCCAAAAGGAAAGTTTTAAATACCTAGGGTCAATTTTTCAAAGTGATGGAAAAATTGATGGAGATGTTACACATAGAATTAATGCTAGTTGGTTAAAATGGAGAGGAGCATCAAGTATTCTTTGTGATAAGAAGATACCATTAAAATTAAAAGGTAAATATTATAGAGCAGCAATTAGGCCTGCCATGTTTTATGGTTCTGAGTGTTGGGCAGTTAATCATCAACATGTCCAAAAGATGTCTGTGACAGAAATGAAGATGTTGAGATGGATGAGTGGTCATACAAGAAAAGACCGTATACATAATGAGGTTATTAGAAACAAATTAAGAGTGGCACCAATAGAGGATAAAATGAGAGAACATCGTTTAAGATGGTTTGGACATATAGAAAGAAGATCAAAAGAAGAACCTGTAAGAAGGTTAGAAAAACTAAATTTGGAAAGTATTAAAAGAGGTAGAGGACGACCACAAAAGTGTTGGAAAGAAACAATAAAGAATGATCTAGCTTATTGGGAGTTAACTGCTAACATGGCACACGATAGGGATCTGTAGAAACAAAGAATCCATGTAGCCAACCCCGTCTAGTATGGGAAAAGGCTTAGTTGTTGTTGTTGTATTTGTTTCCATCTTTATTTTCTAAAAAACTTTTCCTTACTTTTTGAGCATTTTCCCTCTTCTATTTTCTTACACTGGAGAGTGGAATTGGCATGTGACTGCTTCGCGTGGAAGAGTACAATGGTTAATTTGTTTAATTCAACATGGAAAAACATGGTGTTCATTGCTACACATACTAGTCCTTCACATGGACTAGAAGAAAGAAACAATAATCAGTCTCAAAAGAACCATGGCAATTGGCATGGGCTTTGGACAACAGGTTGAGCAGATACTATGCCATCATGTTATAACATAGCCAAAGAATTACAACAGTTTTTTCAAGAAAAGTCCATTAATGCACCATGCGATGTCCTCCTGACTAAATAGCTCAGTTTAAGTATCAACAAACTTCAAAGTGTCTATGGAGTTATCTCAAACAACAACTAAGCTTTTTCCTATACTGGACGGGGTCGGCTACATGTATTCTTTGTTTCCACATACCCTATCATGGGCCATGTTAGCAGTTAACTCACAATAAGCTAGATCATTCTTTATTATCTCTTTTAACACTTTTGTGGTTGTCCTCTACTTCTTTTAATACTTTCAAAATCTAGTTTTTCATATTTCTTATAGGTTCTTCTTTTGATATTCTTTCTATATGTCCACACCATCTTAAATGATATTCTCTCATTTTATTCTCTATTGGTGCTACTCCTAATTTGTTTCTAATAACCTCATTATGTATACAATCTTTTTTGTATGACCACTCATCCATCTCATTTTTATCACACACATTTTTTGTACATGTTGATGATTACCTGCCCAACACTAAGAACCATAAAACATGGCAGGTCTAATTGTTGCTTTATAATATTTACCTTTTAACTTTAATGGTATCTTCTTGTCACAACAAATACATTATGCTCCTCTCTATTTTAACCAACCTGCATTAATTCCATGCGTAACATCTCCATCAATTCTTAGTTACTATGAAAAATTGACCCTAGGTATTTAAAACTTCCCTTTTGGAGATGCAATGTGTGTCAATTTTAATTTCTATGTCATCTGAAGTAACCAAATGATCAAACTTCCATTCCATATATTTTGTCTTTGTTCTACTAAGTTAGAAGCCTTTACTTTCTAATGTTTCTTTCCATGGTTCTAATTTTCTATTAACTTTTTCCTTAGACTCCTCACTAACACAATGCCATATACAAATAACATATACTAAGGTACTTCATCTTGAATATGTTTTGTTAACTCGTCAATCACCATTGTAAATAAGTATGTGTATGTATGTACATGTGTATGTTCGTATGTGTATATATATACATTAGGACACATACACAAGCATGTGGATAGAGCTAATAAATGGCTAGCTCTCTAGCTGAAATACCGCAATGAAGAAGAGAAATAAATGAGCAGTAGAAACTCTATTCCTAGGAAGACGAGCTATCCAAAAACAGAAATTCCTACGAGACAAACTATACATTGTGATTAAAGGAAAAGTAAATAGAGTTAATCTTGGATACGTTCTAACACAATAGCTACTGACACTGACAACTTTTACAATCCTGATAGGAATCATTTTCCATACCAAAAATGGTCCGCAGATGTCTAAGTAATTTATTTATAGTTCCTTTAAACCGTTGATATAATTATGTAGCTTAGCTGATCTATACAAGTATATCTTATCAAAATGTGTTAGTTGTGTGCAGGTGTTGATGTTTCCAGCATTGCTTGATGATCAATCATTGACTAATGAGTTTATACCATTTATAGAAGCGGTTGATAACTCACATGAGCTAACTTTGGCAGGGAATCAACAGTATCTGGTAATGCTCATCTTTCTTGTGGCTGCATGGTGATGTATAAGCCTTCTTCATTTTTTTGCTTTTCTAAGTTTATTTTGCATGATTATTTTGCTTATGAATATATATAACCATTTTAGGGAGTCTATGCTCTTCTATTCTTAAAGAGTGAGAGGGTTCGATCAATTGGTCTACGTCTTGCTGGAGGATTGGGCAAGCTGAGGTACCCAAGAGTTGATGTCGTAACTTGTTTCATATTGCAACTATGTGTGTGTGCACATGCATGCCTGATTGAGAATCTCATGTGGCTTATTGGTCGCTTTCCCATTGATTGAAAAGATACACATTTCTTTTTCTTGTAAAAAAAGAATCCATATGTTTGATGTGGGAATTGTGAGCAAGCCAGACTTCTTCCTCACCTAGTTGAGTTTAATTTGGGAAGGAGAACATTGGAGTTGGAATTTTTTCTGTTCTAGTTGTGAATAAGAGCCAAAGCAATCTTCTTCCAGACATGGCATAAAAGAGAATATCCAACTCGAAGTATATTGGTTAAGCATATTGCTTCAGGCCTTCCCTCAACTCAGCTGACTTTGTTAATTTTATTGGTGGAAAATGTTGTCTTGATACATGTTCCCTCATTTCTATGGAAGTTCCAAGTTGCTTCAACTAATGTAGGTTTAAGAAATGAAAATGTTCTATTGAACATCATTTGCCATCCACATCAGTACATTTTCTTGACTCCAATTGATTTACTTGAAAGAGACATCAAATGACATGCAAATTAACAAACATTTTGTTTGTACCAGCACACCTTTTTCTCTTTTCTTCTTCTAGTCTGGTAGCAAGGAAACCTTATGTCTCAATTCTTAACCTTTGTGAGGTAATGCTTGCATTGTATGTTGTTTAGAGGTCATTAGCGGAATGCTCTATAGTAGCTTTGTCATTGCCATCAATTACCTCGTTGTGCACATTGGTACTTATCTGCCATGTGCTGTAAGCTAAAACTAGTGTACTTTTCCATGCTTCAAGAGTATTCTAAAAGTGCAGCAAAATTACAAGGTTAGCCTCATTATTCTCTTTGAACTTTTTAGTACCATAATAATATCAACAATATGAAGTGGCTCTGTGCATATTATTTACAAGTGACATTGTATTAGTGATGACAGTAGGTAAGGAATTACAATTAAACTCAAAATATATAGAGAAACTTAGAATCAAAGGCCTATCAACTTAGTATTACAACATCAATATATGAAATGCAAGATTGGTACCTCAAGTGGAAAAAATGATAGAAAAGTCATAACTGGTGCCCATCAATTTCCAAGAAAGACAATTTTAAATATTTAGCATTTTGACAAGATGGACTAACAAGTCTTGCTAAAATGGAGAGGTGCATCAGGTATATATTGTGACAAGAAGATACCATAAAAAATGAATAAATATCATAAGGTAACTGTAAGACCAGTTATACTTTATGGTGTGAAGTGTTGGGCAGTCAATTATCAAGATATGCAAAGGATGCCCGTGAACATAAATGAAGATGTTGAGGTGGATGTGTGGCCTCACAAGGAAAGATCAGATTGATGATGAGGTTATTGAGATTATCATAAAAGAGTTGGTGAAATCACTCATCTATAATATGAGAGGGACATTTAAGGTCGTTTAGGCATTCAAAGGGCGGCATTTGAAGCCTGATTGAGGGTGAGAATTGTGGTAGTGAAGACTTGGAAAGAGGGATAGCTAGGCCTCTAAAGTGTTGAAGGAAACAATAAAACATGATATTGCTTTGTTAATATTACTCGAGATGAGCTCAATGGTGATGTTAAAAATCCATGTAGCTGCACTTAGCGTGGGAAAAGGCTTTGCTTTGGTTGTCAAAATTGCTCTTAATTGACCACTCATCTTTCCAGTTTGCTTTATGGCTTAATGTTGTCTTTTATCTAATAATTGGATTCAGATACAGTTAGAGTGGTGCTGCACCTAACTCTACATGAATCTAAAGCTGGACAGAGAAAATCTGAGTGGTCTTATACTCTTATTTGTTGTAGTTGCAAAACTGATGTTACTCATTTGCATTCTTTGTTCAGTTTGAAACAACTTGGTGAATTAACATCTTTCCCTCAGTTTTGTGTGTCATTTTTATTCTAAATCTTCAGATCTGTTTTGGTGATCCTATAATTGGTAAGATTGGGTTTCTAGAAAATTGTTTCTTGTTCTTTATTTGTTGAAATGATTCTGAAAATTTATCTATTCATATTGCCATCCAGGAAAGCAACCGATTTGGAGCCACTGCAGCCCCTTTTGAGGAAATGTATATCTATGTTGGAGTTTGAAATTTCACGGTCTACTTTGGCCACTCCAAGACCAAGATTGCAGCTTGAGCGTATAACAGTATGGCTTGGGGTCAAATCTCTGTAAGAATTTAGTTTGTCCAACTGAGTATTATAATTGCCGATACCTGCAGCCGAATCTCTCACTTGACCTTATTAGAGCTTTACCCTATTGCATCTTTTGACAAGACATGTTGCTTTGCAGGCTTGCATTCTTAGAGCCACCAGCATTTGAAGAAGGAATATTAGAAAGATACCCTGTTTTTCTCAGCATCGTACTTAATCATATCAGTGATGATACATTGGAATTCGCACATGCTGTTACCTGCTTGCGTTTGCTTTTTGAAATGCTTGGTGAGCTTTCTTCTTAGTATTTTGTTTTTCCAAAACTGAGTTTGTTATTCGCCTCTTACCTTTGGTTATCGGTGGACGTACTGTCATTAGGATGTAAAGTTTGGTTGAAAACGACATTTTCACCAAGTGTAATGCGCAACACATTGTTGGGACAATGTTTCCATACCAGAAATGAGAAAAGCCATAAAGAAATATTTGACCTTTTCATGCCATTTTTGAAGGTACTCTCACCTTTGATGCTGTAATAGTGCTTGAAGCTTTTTTTTCTCCTGTTTCATTAACATATTTTCTTGTTCACTTGATGACATTTCTAAATATTTGTTTCCAGTCTCTAGAGGCTTTGCAAGATGGTGAACATGAGAAGCAACGCAGGCATCTAATCTATTTTCTTCTTCACCAAGTTACCCAGAGTAGTAATTTTAGTCTCTTAATGCGAAAGAAGGCTTGCAAGGTTGATTTTCTTTTTGAAAACAGGCTCTTGCCAATTCCTGTCTTTTGTCACATAGGCTAGCTCTTCTCTTCTTATGATTCAGCTTTCTTGTCCCTTCCCTTCTTCTGATGGTTACGTCTTGCTGTTTGTTCCAAGATCCTATTTTCAGGTAGCTCTTCTCATTGTAGATCGTGGTTATAAGATGAATCCTCCATGCCCACCTTTCGAATGTTCACATACGTGGTAAGTGAACATGTTAGGAAGCTGTTGTGCTTGTACCTTTTTATCACTGGGGTTGTTATGACTCATTATTGTTCAGCCTTGCAGTTTGTCCTTTCGAATCTGTCCCACTTTAGGGCAGTTAAGTTCTGACTCAAGTCATGATTATGTATTCAAGAAATGTTTACCTAACTGATGGGAATATTTTGACATCTTTGCCATCATGCTTACATCAGCCTTTATGTCTTTGTTTGGACCTGCCATATGTTCCATGTGGTGGTGCACTCCATGACAAAGATAAGCCTGAAACCTTAATACGCTCTTCCCTTTCAAACTAAAACTTTATGCCTCGTACTAAACTAGCAAATACTATGTCTAATATTATCTATACTAAGAATGCAGTTAAACTATACTACAACGGAGTGTGTGTGCCGGGAAGAAAAGAAGAACTTAAGGGGGCTCTTTCCAATAGAGAATCATTGTGGTCATTGCACATGTCTCCATTTGTTTACAACAACAACAACTAAGCTTTTCTCATACTAGACGGGGTCGGCTACATGTACTCTTTGTTTCCACATAGCTATATCATGTGTCATGTTAGTAGTTAACTCACAATAAGCTAGATCATTCTTTATTGTTTCTTTCCAACACTTTTGTGGTTGTCCTCTATCACTTTTAATACTTTCCAAATTTAGTTTTTCATACTTTCTTACAGGTTCTTTTGATCTTCGGTTCTTTTGATCTTCTTTTTATATGTCCAAACCATCTTAAACGATATTCTCTCATTTTATCCTCTATTGGTGCTACTCCTAATTTGTTTCAAATAACCTCATTATGTATACAGACTTTTCTTGTATGACCACTCATCCATCTCAACATCTTCATTTTTGTCACAGACATCTTTTGTACATGTTGATGATTAATTGCCCAACACTCATAACCATAAAACATGGCAGGTCTAATTGATGCTTTATAATATTTACCTTTTAACTTTAATGTTATCTTCTTATCACAAAGGATACCTACTCCTCTCCATTTTAACCAACTAACATTAATTCTATGTCTAACATTAATTCTATGTGTAACATTTGCATAAATTCTTTAATCACTCTGAAAAATTGACCCTAGGTATTTAAAACTTTTCTTTTGGGGATGCAATGTGTGCCAATTTTAATTTTTATGTCCTCTGAAGTAACCAAATGATCAAACTTACATTCCATATATTCTGCCTTTGTTCTACTAAGTCGGAGGCCTTTGCTTTCTAATGTTTCTCTCCATAGTTCCAATTTTCTATTAACTTTTTCCTTAGACTCCTTCACTAACACAATGGCATCTGCAAATAACATACACTAAGGTACTTCATTTTGAATATGTTTCGTTAACTAATCAATATTATAAATAAGTATGGACTTAAAGTTGATCCTTGATGTAACCCAATATTAACTTTAAAGAAGTCTGTCATTCCTTCGTGAGTCCTCACACATGTTTTTATACTATCGTACATGTCTCTTATAAGGGTAATGTATCCTCACAATGTTTTTACACTATCGTACATGTCTCTTATAAGGTTAATGTATGTCAATGAGATACCTATTTTCTCCAAAGTTCTCCAAAGAACCTCTCTCGGTATCCTATCGTAAGCTTTTCTAGATTAATAAATATCATGTGAAGGTCTTTCTGTTTTGCTATAAAATGTTCCATAAGACGTTTCAAAAGGTGAATCGCTTCAACATTAGATCTGCCTAGCATGAATCCAAATTGGTTATCTGTTGTACTTAATACTTGTCTTAACCTACATTCGATAATTCTTTCTCACAATTTCATAGTATGTCTCATTAACTGATACCTCGATAATTGACACAATTCTGAATGTCTCCCTTGTTCTTATATATGGGTATAAGTGTACTCGCTCTCCATTCCTCGGGCATCTTTTGGTTTCTCCATATTTCATTAAATAGTTTTGTGAGCCAAGTGATTCCTATTTCTCCTAGTATTTTCCAAACTTCTATAGGAATATTATCTGATTCTACCGATTTATTATCCTTCATATGTTTAATGGCCTCTTTGACTTCATTCTTTTGAATATGTGGTTTATATACTTTTCTAATTTGGCTAACTCTCCTAAGCTAATACTAACATCTTTATTTTTATCAAAAAGCTTATAAAAATAGTTTTTCCATCTATTTCTTATATCATCATTTGCCACTAGAATTTTTTCATCCTCGTCCTTGATGCATCTAGCATAATTAAGATCTTTAGTTTTCTTATCTCTAGCCATAGTTATCCTAAAAATATCTCTTTCACCCTCTTTTTCTTTTTAGGATATTGTCTCCATTTGTTTGTTAATTTTAATTTACATATATGTGTAATTAGATTTATGCTCGTGCATTTGAAGCACATTTTGGTTAGGTATTTATGGATTAATGTGTTGTAGCTGAAATAAGCGTATATCAAGAGGAGCAGGAAGATTTCATCTTCTATTGGAGAACCCTGACAGAAAGTGAAGAATTTGCTGGTTGTTGATTCATTGTGTTACAAAACCTTTATGAGAAGAACCACTGCCAAGTTGGTGGATCATTCTATAGCTCAACAAATTTGTGTTGCTCTCCTGTAATAGCTATCTGACTGCTATGTTTATACTTTGCTGGAAAATCGAGAACTAATTCATCAGTAAAGTTAGTGTGTGTAATTCTGAGCAACAAATTTTCCCCATTTGCAAGAGGAACATCTTTCCTGTTTATGTTGGTATTGTCAGGTCTGTGGTGACAATGAATTGGACAAAACTCTCATACGGCTTGACATGTTTGGAACTATTGATAACACTTGTGCTTGCTGTTTTCCTAAATATTTTACTCTGTAGATAGTTGTTCTCATGGTTGATTGAATCCAAACTTTAAAGTTGATAAGCAGTTATTTTATTACCATTGTTCCTGAATGTCAAAATTTCCCACCTTATTCATTGACCTACTTTTCAATAAAGCATGATTTAGCATGACACATGATCGAGCTCTATGGAAACAAAGAATCCATGTATTGTTGTTATCCATTGACCTACTTTTAGTTTAAACTTGTTTATCTCATGGTCATATCGGGATGCCCATTGGTGTGTGATTTTCTAGTCATTTGTTTGAATCTGTATGGTCAGTGGTGCAAAAGTGATTGGTTTTCCAATTTTGTCTTGGATAGGGGCCCTTCTCTGCTCTGCTCATTGAAGGATTCTTCACTCCATAGTTCCCTCAGGCAGCCAGCTTTTGATCTTATCCATACAATTATAATTTCTGATGCAGCTGCTTTGATTTCATGGAAGTCGAAACTCCATTTATTTACTCAAACGAATGCTTCCACCGAGTTGAATGATGATGAAGAGGAGGATCTTTTTTCTCATGATGCTGAAGAAAAGGAAACCAGTTGCTGGACTGAGTTTAGCTTATTAAGCAAAGTAACATTCAGGGAATGCAATGATTGGATGTGCATTCCATTGATATGGTTCAATGTTTTAGTGGAAATGGATCCTTATTCTCTTCCAATCTCATTCTCTAAGGCTGTTATTTGGGCTTTATCTCGTTTATCCATCATGGAAGCTGCAGATAATAATGATATGGCGCTTAAAGTGAAAGATTGGATATTGTCCCATGCGGGAAGCATCTCACTTTCTTTTGACTGGGAAGATCCAAAAGGCTGTGATGATGGTGGAGATGGCAAGCTGTCAAGAAATTCAGTAAAAGTGTCTAATTCATGGAGAATTTTGATGCAGACATTTAAAAGGTTTAAGTCTTAACCTCGTATTCTGCTTACATTTGTAGAGCTGAAGACAGTGTGTTCCATCAAGCTTCTTTAACTTATATAGCGTCAACTGCTTAGGTTTTGTTGCTGAAAGGTTTAGAAGATTGGTTGTCTAATATCTTATTTGGCTGTTACTAAACTGTATACAGGTGTGCCGCTGAATTTGTTCTGCGAGTGGTACATGGGGAACTTCAAAAGCAGTGGACATGGGAACCACGAATGGCAGAAAGTTTGATCCTTTTGCTGATTGATCCCAATGATGTAAGAATGAGAATTACCTTCTAATAATAAAATTAGCTCAGATGTTTTCAACATGCATTGAAAAATTGTAGCTAGTGGAACTTTTTCTAAAGAAGTGATGATCGTTCATGTAGGTCTTCTTTTAGTGAACTAAGTAAAACAGTCTTTGGCTAAGAAAGTTTTAACATACAAAATTGTGACTTTACGGTAGGGTGACACTCTTGCTGCCTGAAAGTAGTCATGTATTGAGATTTATCCTCGTTTTACCTTGTATCTTGGGAAGCCTTCAAGCTATTGGTTTCACGAATGTTTGATAGCATGGGACAAGGACGAGAGGCTCTTCCTTTACATTTCTTGTATTTTTTCTTCATTAAATTGTCACTTATACTGCACCTGTCATGATTCAGATACACTTCTTTGAGACCTTGGCTCCTCTTTTACCAGATTTATCAACTTTTATTCTCTTTGATTACAAAAATTATGAGCATTGCTTTGGGGCATCCTCGCCTACCGACGTGTTGCAGAGCCTGAATGCAGTAATAAGTAAGCAAGGGCCACTACATTTTCGCCCGAATGTAGTGAATCAATTACATAGAGGGTTCTCACATCATACGGGTGTGGGTAAAGAAGTTAGTCTCGCTACATTGCTGCCCGAATGTAGTGAATAATTTTCAGAGAGTGTGGAGACGGATGCCGGGGGTAAGGAAGCTAGTCCTAGATAATAAGATTCACATTGGTTCTTAGAATATCGGAACATTATCTGGTAAGTTAATGGAGGTAGTAGATACTATGATTCAGAGAACGATTCATATTTTATGTTTATAAGAGACAAAATGGGTTGGAGAAAAAGCAAAGGAGATAGAGGATATAGGTTTTAAATTATGGTACTCAGGTAAAGAAAAGGCTCGAAACGGAGTTGGTATTATCATAAATAAAGATTTAAAGGAGAGTGTAGTAGACATACAATGATATGGTGACCAAATCATGATGTTGAAATTAGTGTTAGGAGTAGAGGTTTTGAATATAGTTTGTGCTTACGCACCCCAAGTAGGACTAGAAGATAGTATAAAGATAATTTTTTGGGAAGGGTTAGTAAGGTGTTTCAAAAGATTCCACAAAGGGAGGTGATTTGTTTAAGAGGAGATTTAAATGGACATGTAGGTAAAGAGGCATTAGGATATCAGGGGATTCATGGAAACTTTGGTTTTGGAGATATAAATGAGGAAGGTAGGGAGATTTTAAATTTTTCTATGGCATTTGATCTCTTTATAGTCAATACAATCTTCAAAAAACGAGATGAACATCTAATTACTTATAAGAGTGGCTTATCACAAACACAAATTGATTACTTTATTTGTAGAAAAAAAGATAAAGCGTGTTGTAAAGATTGTAAGGTAATTCCAATAGAAAGCGTAACCACCCAACATCGACTTTTACTTATGGATTTACAAATAAAAAAATGGATAAAGAAGAAAAGAGTGCATCGAACTATTCAGACTAAATGGTAGAATCTCAAAAGCGAGAAAGAATTTATATTTAAACAGAAAGTCCTTCAAGGAGATGTTTGGAATTATGTTGGTACACTTTGTGATATATGGAATAATATGGCTATACATATTAGGAAAGTGGCGAAAGATGTGTTAGGAGTATCTAAGGGAGGTGTATCGGCACAAAAAGAAGCTTGGTGGTGGAGTGTAGTACAAAATAAAATCAAGGCAAAGAGGTCATGTTACAAATTACATTATACTAAGAAAACTAGTGAAACTTTAGAGGCTTATAAGAAAGCAAAGAAGGTCGTGAGTGAAGCAAAAGCTAAAATTTGGGAGGATTTATATAAAAAACTCAACTCAAAAGAAGGTGAAAGATTTATTTTTAGGATAGCTAGGGCTTGAGATAAAAAAACTAAAGATCTTAATCATGTTAGGTGCATCAAAGACGAGGATAAAAAAATTCTAGTGGAAAATGATGATATAAGAAATAGATGAAAAAACTATTTTTATAATCTTTTTAATGAAAATAAAGATGTTAGTATTAGTTTAGGAGATTTAGTCAAATCAGAAAAGTATATAAACCACAATTTCTATCGACGTATTCAAAAGAATGAAGTCAAAGAGGCTCTTAAACATATGAAGGGTGGTAAATCGGCAGGACCAGATAATATTCCTATAGAAGTTTGGAAAATACTAGGAGAAATAGGAATCACTTGGCTCACAAGACTATTTAATGAAATATAGAAAAACCAAAAGAGGAAGGGAGAGCGAGTACACTTATACCCATATATAAGAACAAGGGAGACATTCAAAATTGTGCGAATTTTCGAGGTATGAAGTTAATGAGCCGTAATATGAAATTGTGGGAAAGAATTATCGAACGTAGGTTATGATAAGTATCAAGTACAACAGAGAACCAATTTCGATTCATGCGAGGCATAACTACTGTTCAAGCCAAGTGATTCACCTTTTGAGACATCTTATGGAACATTGTATATCAAAAAAGAAAGACCTTCACATGATATTTATTGATCTAGAAAAAGCTTATGATAGAGTACCGAAGGAGGTTCTTTAGAGAACTTTAGAAAAAAGAAGTATTCCATTGTTATACATTAACCTTATAAGAGACATATATGATGGTGTAAAAACATGTGTGGGGACTCTTGAATGAATGCTAGACCTCTTTGAAGTTAATATTGGGTTACATCAAGGATCAACTTTAAGTCCATACTTATTTATAATGGTGATTGATGACTTAACAAAATATATTCAAGATGAAGTACCTTGGTGTATGTTATTTGCAGAAGACATTGTATTAGTGGAGGAGTCTAAGGAAAAAGTTAATAGAAAATTGGAACTATGGAGAGAAACATTAGAAAGCAAATGTCTCGGACTTTGTTGAACAAAGACAGAATATATAGAATGTAAGTTTTATTATCTGGTTACCTCAGAGGACATAAAAATTAAAATTGGCACACATTGCATCCCCAAAAAATAAAGTTTTAAATACCTAGGGTCAATTTTTCATAGTGATGGAAGAATTGATGGAGATGTTACGCATATAATTAATGTTGGTTGGTTAAAATGGAGAGGAGCATCAGGTATTCTTTGTGATAAGAAGATACCATTAAAGTTAGGTAAATATTATAGAGCATCAATTAGGCCTGCCATGTTAATCATCAACATGTACAAAAGATGTTTGTAGATGTTGAGATGGATGAGTGGTCATACAAGAAAAGAATGTATACATAATGAGGTTATTAGAAACAAATTAGGTGTGGCACCAATAGAGGATAAAATGAGAGAATATCGTTTAAGATGGTTTGGATATATAAAAAGAAGAACCGGTAAGAAGGTATGAAAAACTAAATTTGGAAAGTATTAAAAGAGATAGAGGACGACCACAAAAGTGTTGGAAAGAAACAATAAAGAATGATCTAGCTTATTGTAAGTTAACCACTAACATGGCATACGATAGGGATCTGTAGAAACAAAGAATTCATGTAGCCGACCCCGTCTAGTATGGGAAAAGGCTTAGTTGTTGTTGTTGTATGTTATCATTTTACTAGTTGAGAACGTTGTATTAAATGCTAACATGGCATATGGTAGGGATCTGTGGAAACAAAGAATCCATGTAGCCGACCCCGTCTAGTATGGGAAAATGCTAAGTTGTTGTTGTTATTGTTGTTGTATGTTATCATTTTACTAGTTGAGAACATTGTACTAACTTCTATGGAGTCATCTTGAATCACAGAATGTGAGGCAAGTGAATAGGATCATACTGGAACATTTTTCGAAATCTAGAAGCCTGGTTGGTGGCCTGCAATTCCTGTGCTCGAGTGCTGCTTCCATGTCTGCAATATTTCTAGGGTTGCGACACGCATCTAAACTGGTATGATGTGTTCTCTATCTTCTATCTATTAGGCCATTTAAAATAAGAAATAGTTTTTCTTGCTTCTGCTATTCCTTAGCACTTGCTGTTTTTCCTTTTTCAAGCTTGATATTGCTCCTATTCTGAGAAGCATGATTCTTGTTCTTCTGTAGCATTTCTGTACATACTTGCATAGAAGATGTCTTATTAGGAACCTTGGTCACTTGTTTGCCTTCCTGTGTCTGACTTTCTCTTACTCCCTGAAACTTGTTCTTATAGTCATAGTTTTATTTGATCAGTGCCGAGTCTCATTGCACAAACTGTTTTTTGTAAATGATGTACTTAGATTCACCATGTATCTTGTTTGGTGCTGTTTTTGAATTTTCCAGGTTCTGGTAGGCTCCAATACGTCAAATTTCCGGGATTTGCATCATTTGTTCTTTGTTATCCAGAAGCTGCTTATGGAAGTTGTTGGCCTCCCAAAGGCTTGTGCTGATTATCCTGACCAGTCATCGAAACTTTCTCATGAGGGGGGCTTTTTGTGGCAACCACTTCTCAGTGCTTCTTCTCCTGCTTCTGGGAACCTGGGAATTAGTGTAGATGTGGAATCTTGGAACAAGTTGTGCTCCCTGCTTCCTGCAGTTTTATGGCCAGCTATAGTGAAGTGCATATATGAGGGAAAGACATTAATTGATGATAAGAAATCACAGGTGTGTGCGTTTGTGTGCAGGCATGTCCATCATGCATGACAAACATTTTACCTACACGAATCCTTTTGTGGCATTGGAACAGATTGCTGTGGATGTTTTTGTGTAGCACTTAATATTGGCCTAATGTAAAGTATTTGGTAAAACACACTCTGTAATTAATTAACTTGGAAAATTTAGGAGGAACACTGCCATATTTGACTTGGAAAATTTAGAGGTGGAACCTCAAAAGCGAAAAAGAAGATATATTTAAACAAAGTCCTTTAAGGAGATGTTTGGAATTATGTTGGTACACCCTATGATATGTTGAACAATATGAGTATACATATTAGGAAAGTGGCAAAAGATGTGTTAGGTGTATCTAAAGGAGTTTTACTGGCACAAAAAGAAGCTTTGTGGTGGAGTGAAGTAGTGCAAAATAAAATAAAGGAAAAGAGAGCTGGTTACAAATTACATTATGCTCTTAAACTTGTTAAACTTTAGAGGCTTATAAGAAAGCAAAGAAGAAAGCAAAAAAGGTCGTGAGTGAAGCAAAAGCTAAAATTTGGGAGGATTTATATAAAAAGCTCAACTCAAAAGAGGGTGAAAGAGATATTTTTAAAGATAGCTAGGGCTATAGAAAAGAAAATTAAAGATTTTAATTGTGTTAGATGCATCAAGGACGAGGATGAAAAAATTCTAGTGGCAAATGATGATATAAGAAATAGATGGAAAAACTATTTTTATAAGCTTTTTAATGAAAATAAAAATGATAGTATTAGCTTAGAAGAGTTAGCCAAAGCAGAAAAGTATATAAACCATAAATTCTATGGACGTATTCAAAAGAATGAAGTCAAAGAGGCTCTTAAACATATGAAGAGTGGTAAATCGGTCGGTTCAGACAATATTCTTATAGAAGTTTGGAAAATACTAAGAGAAAGAGGAATCACTTGGCTCAAAAGACTAATTAATGAAATATGGAGAAACCAAAAGATGCCCGAGGAATGGAGAGCGAGTACACTTTACCTATATATAAGAACAAGGGAGACATTCAAAATTGTGTGAATTATCGAGGTATCAGTTAATGAGCCATACTATGAAATTGTGAGAAATAATTATCGAACGTAGGTTAAGACAAGTATTAAGTACAACAGATAACCAATTTGGATTCATGCTAGGCGGATCTAATGTTGAAGCGATTCACCTTTTGAAACGTCTTATGGAACATTTTATAGCAAAAAAGAAAGACCTTTACATGATATTTATTGATCTAGAAAAGCTTACGATAGGACACCGAGGAAAGTTATTTGGAGAACTTTGGAGAAAAGAGGTATCACATTGACATACATTAATCTTATAAGAGACATGTACGATAGTGCAAAAACATGTGTGAGGACTCACGAAGGAATGACAGACTTCTTTGAAGTTAATATTGGGTTACATCAAGGATCAACTTTAAGTCCATACTTATTTATATTGTTGATTGATGAGTTAACGAAACATATTTATGTTATTTGCATATGCCATTGTGTTAGTGGAGGAGTCTAAGGAAAAAATTAATAGAAAATTGGAACTATGAAGAGAAACATTAGAAAGCAAAGGCCCCCGACTTAGTAGAACAAAGACAGAATATATGGAATGTAAGTTTGATCATTTGGTTACTTTAAAGGATATAAAAATTAAAATTGCCACACATTGCATCCCCAAAGAAAAGTTTTAAATACCTAGGGTCAATTTTTCAGAGTGATGAAAGAATTGATGCATATGTTACGCATAGAATTAATGTTGGTTGGTTAAAATGGAGAGGAGTATTAGGTATCTTTTGTGATAAGAAGATAACATTAAAGTTAAAAGGTAAATATTATAAAGCATCAATTATACCTGCCATGTTTTATGGTTCTGAGTGTTGGGCAATTAATCATCAACATGTACAAAAGATGTCTGTGACAGAAACGAAGATGTTGAGATGGATGAGTGGTCCGTATACATAATGATGTTATTAGAAACAAATTAGGAGTAGCACAAATAGAGGATAAAATGAGAGAATATCGTTTAAGATGGTTTAGACATACAAAAAGATCAAAATAACCTATAAGAAAGTATGAAAAACTAAATTTGGAAAGTATTAAAAGAGATAGAGGATAACCACAAAAGTGTTGGAAAGAAACAATAAAGAATGATCTATTGTAAGTTAACTACTAATATGACACACGATAGGGATCTGTGGGAACAAAGAATCCATGTAGTCGACCCCGTCTAGTATGGGAAAAGGATTAGTTGTTGTTGTTGACAGTCTTGAACTTGAAAGTGTGCTGATTGGAAGTGTCTCGAAGTGCATAACTCTTTGTGATTAATAGACTTGGAAAAATTAGGAGGAAGAACAATTTTGAATTGACGTAAGCAGTTCCTAAACATACCTTTTGGAAGTGTCTCGAAGTGCATAACTCTTTGTGATTAATAGACGAAAAATTAGGAGGAAGAACAATTTTGAATTGATGTAAGCACTTCCTAAACATACCTTTTAAAACTGGTACGTGTTTTAAATGTCTTCGAATTTCTGAATTGTTTTGCCAAAGAAGTGTTCTGTTTGAAATTTAAAGTAGTTCCTTTTTTCTTTGCTTCAATCATGCATATGTATTTAAATTTAAACTCCGCCCTATGTAAGGGATCACCCTTGCATGGTTGGTCACAAGCCGAGATAAAGGAGGGTTGTGTTAAGCTTCTGACAGACAATGTAAAATTTTGTCAGATTTTTATATTATGAATTATACAAATTATGAGCATTTCATTGGGGTGTCTCCTCTTAGCGATGCACTGTAGATTCCGAATGCAGTGAAAAGTAAGCAATGGTCATTGTATTTTTGCCTGAATATAGTGAATCAATTGCAGAGAGGGTTCCCACATCATGGACAGGTATAGGCAAAGAAGTTAGTGTCACTATATTGCCACCCAAATGTAGTAAATAAATTAAAGAGAGGGTTTCCACATTTTTAGTATGGACAGATGCGGGGGTAAGAAAGTTAGTACTAGATAATAAGATTCATATTGATTCATTGAATATCAGAACATTGTCTGATAAGCTAATGGATGTGGTAGATACTACGATTAAGAAAAAGATGCATATTTTATGTTTACAAGAGACAAAGTGGGTTGGAGAAAAAGCAAAAGAAATTGAGATATATGTTTTAAATTATGGTACTTAAGAAAAGAAAAATCTTGAAATGAAGTTGGTATTATCATAAATAAAGATTTAAAAGATAGTGTAGTAGACATACAATGATATAGTGACCTAATGATAACGTTGAAATTAGTGTTAGAAGCATAGGTTTTGAACACATTTTTTTGGGAAGTGTTAGATAAGGTGTTTCAAAGAATTCTACAAAGAGAGATGATTTGTTTAGGAGGGGACTTAAATGAACATGTCGGTAAAGAGGCATTAGGATAAGGTATTCATTGAAACTTTGGTTTTGGGAGTAAAAATTAGGAAGGTGGGGAGATTTTAAAGTTTGTTATGGCATTTGATATCTTTATAGTCAAATGAACATTTAATTACTTATAAGAATGGTTTATCACATACACAATTGATTATTTTATTTGTAGGAAAAAAGATAGAGCGTGTTGTAAAGATTGCAAGGTAATTCGAGGAGAAAGCTTAAGATCTAAATTATGTTGAAAGATGGTGAAAGAGATATTTTAGGGCTAGAGATAAGAAAACTAAAGATCTAAATTATGTTAGATGCATCAATGACGAGGATGAAAAAAATTCTAGTGGCAAATGACGATATAAGAAATATATGGAAAAACTATTTTTATAAGCTTAGGAGAGTTAGCCAAATTAGAAAATTATATAAACCATAATTTCTACAGACATATTCAAAAGAATGAAGTCAAAGACACTCTTAAACATATGAAGGGTGGTAAATCGATAGGGCTAGACAATATTCATATAAAAGTTTAGAAAATCCTAAGAGAAACAATAATCACTTATCTCATAAGACTATTTAATAAAATATGGAGAAACAAAAAGATGTTCGAGGAATAGAGAGCGAGTGCACTTATACCCATATACAAGAACAAGGGAGGCATTCAAAATTGTACTAATTATAAAAATATCAAGTTAATGAGCCATACTATGAAATTATGGAAAAAAATTATAAAACGTAGGTTAAGACAAGTATCGAGTACAACATAGAACTAATTTGGATTCATGCTAGGTAGATCTAATGTTGAAGCGGTTCACCTTTTGAGTCATCTTATGGAACATTTTAGAGCAAAAAAGAAAGACCTTCACATGATATTTATTGATTTAGAAAAAACTTACCAATATAGTACCGAGGGAGGTTCTTTGGAGAACCTTGGAAAAAAGAGGTATCTCATTGACATACATTAACCTTATAGGAGACATGTACGATAGTGTACAAACATGTGTGACAGTGTGAGGACTTAAGAATGAACAGACTTCTTTGAAGTTAATATTGGGTTGTATCAAGGATCAACTTTAAGTCCATACTTATTTATAATGTTGATTGATGAGTTAACGAAACATATTCAAAATGAAGTACCTTGGTGTATGTTATTTGCTGATGACATTGTGTTAGTGGAGGAGTCTGAGGAAAAAGTTAATAGAAAATTAGAACTATGGGAAACAAAATTTAGAATTTAAAGGCTTTTGATTTAGTAGAACAAAGACAAAATATATGAAATGAAAGTTTGATCACTTGGTTACTTCAAATGACATAGAAATTAAAATTGGCACACATTGCATCCCAAAAGAAAAGTTTTAAATACCTAGGATCAGTTTTTCAGAGTGATGAAGAATTGATGGAGATATCACACATAGAATTAATGCAGGTTGTTTGAAATGGACAGGAGCTTAATGTATTTTTTGTGACAAGAAGATACCATTAAAGTTAAAAGGTAAATATTATAGAGCAACAATTAGACCTACCATGTTTTATGGTTATGAGTGTTGGGCAGTTAATTATCAACATGTACAAAAGATGTTTGCGGCAGAAATGAGGATGTTGAGATGGATGAGTGGTCATACAAGGGAAGACTGTATACATAATGAGGTTATTAAAAACAAATTAGGAGTGACACTAATAGTGGATAAAATGAGAGAATATCGTTTAAAATGTTTGGACATATAGAAAGAAAGAAAGAAGATCAAAAGAAGCGCATGTAAGAAGATAAGAAAAACTAGATTTTGATAATATTAAAAGAGATAGAGGATGACCACAAAAGTGTTGGAAAGAAACAATAAAAAATAATCTAGTTTATGTTGAGTTAACTGCTAATATGACACATGATAGGCCTCTGTGGAAACAAAGAATCCATGTAGCCAACCTTCTTGTATGGAAAAAGGCTTAGTTGTTGTTGTATGCAAATGTATTCAAATTTGTACCTCACGGCTTTCAGCATGCCTATTTAAACTATTGGATTTCTTAACTTTAGAACTTGTTATACCTATCTTGAAAATGTACCTTTACGGAACATCTCCAACTATGTATGAAGCATTTATCACGAAGTTTGCAAACAGCTAGCTCTTGCATCGTCCTCTATCACGGTTTACTAAACAGGTTAAGAAAATTCATTGTCATTAATCTACTGTGCCTTTTCTAAGGTTTACTCATAAATCTTTTCTTACCACTGTTGCCTTCAATTGTTCTTTTGGTTTACATGCTTTGACATTTACCAGTCATGGAGTGATGTTTATGGTACATTTTGTGCTAACATTCTTATTTTATTATGGAAACAGTTAAAGTGTGCTTCTTTTGCTGCCATAATGATTTGAATGGTCTCTCTTCATGGGTTTCAGATGACTTGTGTCCGCTTAATGGAGGTCATTCCTGTCATCTTTGAAAAACTTAGAAAGTCAGAGCTTATCCATTCGGCTTCATCTAAACTCGTTGGTCCTGGACCATTTGACTTTAAGTGGCTTCATGGTCTGGCCGAATGGGGGAAATCATCACTTATTGTAGTGAACAAACACTGGAAGCAGTGTCTCATTTCCTTATTCAATTTGTTTAGAAGCTTTTCCCTTTCTTATTCCTCACAAATAATGGAGAGAATAGATGAGCTGGTATCCTTCGGTGAGTTTCTCCTCTTTTTGGTTGTACAGATGAAGTTTGTGTAATGTTCATCTTGGACTTATTCAATTTAGTTTGTTCCCTTGGTTTGACTGCAGATAAGTTCGAACTAAATGAGTTAGTGGTGCAAGTGTCTCGTCTTTCTGTTTCATTATATATCGATGTTGCTCATGCTAGTGAAGAGAAAAACATTGAAGAAGTTAACTCAAGTTCTCAGTGTTCTTTACTGGGGAGCAAAAGATTCGGCGCTATAATTTCTATGCGTCCTTGTGTTGACGTGCATGTCTCTAATGCAGTGCCACAACCTGCAACACTAAAAAAAGATGAGGTGATTATTCTTTCAGATGATGAAGCGGATAAAGTTACTGGTTTATATGACCTAGATGGATTGTCTCACACTCCATCAGGCAAAACGATATTGGATCAAAGAACTTTCTATCAGGACACATCAGCTGAAGATCCTTCATCAAAAGCTTTGCCAGATACTTCTTCTATGTTGAGAGAAAGAAAGACTGAATCCCTTTCCAGGAAGGAAGGGTCTTTTGCATCAAGAATAGATTTACCACAATCAGGTTCCTTAGGCATGGATTCAAGATTTGCTTCCGAAAATGATTTAATCAGTGAAGGGGAATTACCTAATAGGTTTGATGCAAAGAAAGTTGGAAGCATGCCTTCATTTGAAAATAACCGTGCACAGGATAATATTGTTCAGAAATGTGTGCCGGCATCCTTGGTACAAAATGATGAAGCCATTGTACAAAAGTTAGTAAGTGCTGAAGATGAACCAGGTGCATCTAATCTCAGCTCTGAAGGCCACCAACAGTCAATGCGCTCCAAGTTTTCGATAGTAGTTCCTAAGAGACGGCTTATTCAACTTGATTCACCTTTAGAATGTAATGTTGGTAACTACCGTAAACAAGAAAGGGCTATGAGAAGGTTTAAGCCAGTGAGACTTGATGATTGGTATAAGCCAATTTTGGAAGTTGATTACTTCTCAACAGTGGGCTTAACTTCTGATAATGAAGTTGAAAGTGGAACAAAACTGAAACTGGAGGAGGTTCCCACATATTTTCATTCTTCTGACCATTATGTGCAAATTTTTCGTCCATTGGTGTTGGAAGAATTCAAAGCTCAGCTGAAAAGTTCATATGTTGAGTCATTTTCATCAGATGAAATAAACTCTGGTAGTATTCGGGTGCTCTCAGTTGAAAGGATTGATGATTTTCATCTCATTCGATGTGTTCCTGGCAGCTCTGAGTTCTCTGCTTCTAGGGGTTTCTATGAAAATGACCTAGTTTTATTGACAAAGGATCTCTTTCAAAATGTCTCCCAAAGCTTTCATGTGGTTGGGAAGGTAATGCCCTTTACCTATATATCATGTTCTGCAGAAGTATCTGTAACTAATGTATTCCTGATCCATGAACAGGTGGAGAGACGAGAGAAGGACAACAAAAGCCGGTCAAATGTGTTAGTTATTAGGTTCTATTTTCCAAGTGGTTCTACACGCTTAACTAGAGCAAGGAGGCTACTCACAGAAAGAAGCAACTGGTGTATAACTCGAATTATGAGTATCACCTCTCAAATTCGAGAATTTCAAGCACTTTCTTCACTGATTGACATTCCATTATTGCCAGTTATCTTGAATCCATGTATCTCGAAAGCAAGATGTGCTGATCCTAAGAACATAAACTTGGGGAAGCTTCCACATCCAATGCAACTGAAATTGAAGTCTTTGTTCAATGAGAGCCAACTCCAAGCTGTTGGTCTTGCTATTGAAAGGAGCGACCCTACAGAAACAATTGGATTCTCACTTATACAAGGACCCCCAGGTTTTACCTTATGAGGCTTTTGTATGCACATGTGTGTGTGCGCGTGTCCTTCCATGTTCACCTGTTTGCATGCATTCATGCATGTCTGGATATATGTATGAGTATGGGGATGAGTTAATGTTTGTTCGTGTGTGTGTGTGGTGCATGCCTGTGTACGTGTGGTGTGGCTGCCCACTCTTGCTTTTGTGTAACACTATTAAATACACCTACACAGGTAGCAAATTTCTTTACCTTAATGGTAATCTTGGGTGTGTATATGTCTGCATCCGTGCATTTGCCCATGCATTTTTGTTTGTAATACTAGCATTCGTATATGTATGTAGGTGCCAAATCTTTTCCTGAATGACTTGCATTTTCTGAATCTTTTTCATTTCAGGAACGGGGAAGACGAGAACAATTGTTGCCATAGTGAGTGCGTTACTTGCCTTGGGTCCACGGAAGATGGAGCAACAAAAGGCATCAAACAGCAGTGACATAAGGGAATCCCATGCAAAGCGGCTAAGCAATCAATCTGCTGCTATAGCAAGGGCATGGCAGGATGCTGCACTCGCTAGACAGATAGCTAAAGATGAACGAATCAGTGCTAGTGGGTCTCCCGAAGGTTTTAAACGAAAACGGGTGCTTATATGTGCTCAATCAAATGCTGCAGTAGATGAGCTGGTCTCAAGAATTTCTCAAAATGGTCTTTATGGAAGTGATGGTTTGATGTATCGACCATATTTGGTGCGAACTGGCAACCCAAAAACTGTTCATCCCCATTCCATGCCATTTTTCATTGATACACTTGTTGAGCAACTTCTGGCAGAAGAAAAAACTAATGAAGTTGATGCAAAGAAGGATTTGAGCTTGGGTTCTGCCATACTCAAGTCTAAATTGGAAAAGCTAGTGGAACGGATCCAGTATTTTGAAGCTAAGAGAGCCAAATTCCATGATGTAAATTTGGAGTCAGAGGGAAGGGCTGGTCCACTAGACACGGTTCTTAACGCTGATGTTACAGAGGAGATGTCAGAGACAGCAACAGATATGATGTTGCAGAAACTTTATGCGGAGAAAAAAGCACTATATCATGACCTCTCCATTGCTCAGTCTCGAGAAAGAAAAAGTTCTGAAGAGAGCAGATTTCAGAAGCTCAGGTTAAGGAAATCTATTATTAGGGAAGCCCAGATTCTGGTGACCACTCTTAGTGGATGTGGTGGAGATATTTACACGTTTTGCGCCGAATCGAGTGCATCAAATCCATTTGGAAAGGCTTCAGAGGACTTTCTGTTTGATGCAGTTGTGATTGATGAAGCAGCTCAAGTATGAAAAGTATCCTTGTTACTTCTGCATGTAACCCTTCCCCTAAACGTCATACATACGTACATGTGTATACATGTGTGTATATATATATATATATATATATATATATATATGTATATATATATATATATCGAGAGAGTGTTTATCAGTCAAAACTATTTGAATTCAGTCAATTCTTGCCACATCGAGTCATGAGTTAGTAGCTGTGAAACACGAACTATGTTTGAAAATGCATATATCTACAACTACAACTAAGCCTTTTCCCATACTAGATGGGGTAAGCTACATGGATTCTTTGTTTTTTTTTTGTAGAATCCATGTTAAGTCCGACAAAGTTTTATGCTGGCTGTCGAAAGCCTAACACAACCCTCCTCCTTTTTTCGGGCTTGGGACCGGCCGTGAAGGGGTGATTCCTTACATAGGCGGAGTTCTAAAATGCATATATAAATAGACAATATATATATATATACAACAACAACAACAACAACTAAGCCTTTTCCCATACTAGACGGGGTCGGCTACATGGATTCTTTGTTTCCACAGATCTCTATCTTGTGCCATGTTAGCAGTTAACTCCCAATAAGCTAGATCATTCTTTATTGTTTCTTTCCAACACTTTTGTGGTCGTCCTCTACCTCTTTTAATACTTTCCAAATTTAGGTTTTCTAACCTTCTTACAGGTTCTTCTTTTGATCTTCTTTCTATATGTCCAAACCATCTTAAACGATGTTCTCTCATTTTATCCTCTATTGGTGCCACTCCTAATTTGTTTCTAATAACCTCATTATGTATACGGTCTTTTCTTGTATGACCACTCATCCATCTCAACATCTTCATTTCTGTCACAGACACCTTTTGTACATGTTGATGATTAACTGCCCAACACTCAGAACCATAAAACATGGCAGGCCTAATTGCTGCTCTATAATATTTACCTTTTAATTTTAATGGTATCTTCTTGTCACAAAGAATACCTGATGCTCCTCTCCATTTTAACCAACCAGCATTAATTCTATGTGTAACATCTCCATCAATTCTTCCATCACTTTGAAAAATTGACCCTAGGTATTTAAAACTTTCCTTTTGGGGAATGCAATGCGTGCCAATTTTAATTTCTATGTCCTCTGAAGTAGCCAAATGATCAAACTTACATTCCATATATTCTGTCTTTGTTCTACTAAGTCGGAGGCCTTTGTTTTCTAATGTTTCTCTCCATAGTTCCAATTTTCTATTAACTTTTTCCTTAGACTCCTCCACTAATACAATGTCATCTGCAAATAACATACACCAAGGTACTTCATCTTGAATATATTTTGTTAACTCATCCATCACCATTATAAATAAGTATGGACTTAAAGTTGATCCTTGATGTAATCCAATATTAACTTCAAAGAAGTCTGTCGTTCCTTCATGAGTCCTCACACATGTTTTTGCACCATCATACATGTCTCTTATAAGGTTAATATATGTCAATGGGATACCTCTTTTTCCAAAGTTCTCCAAAGAACCTCCCTCGGTACCCTATCATAAGCTTTTTCTAGATCAATAAATATCATGTGAAGGTCTTTCTTTTTTGCTCTAAAATGTTCCATAAGACGTCTCAAAAGGTGAATCGCTTCAATAGTAGATCTACCAGGCATAAATCCAAATTGGTTCTCTGTTGTACTTGATACTTGTCTTAACCTACGTTCAATAATTCTTTCCCATAATTTCATAGTATGACTCATTAACTTGATACCTCGATAATTCGCACAATTTTGAATGTCTCCCTTGTTTTTATATATGGGTATAAGTGTACTTGCTCTCCATTCCTCGGGCATCTTTTGGTTTTTCCATATTTCATTAAATAGTCTTGTGAGCCAAGTGATTCCTATTTCTCCTAGTATTTTCCAAACTTCTATAGGAATATTATCTGGTCCTACCGATTTACCACTCTTCATATGTTTAAGAGCCTCTTTGACTTCATTCTTTTGAATACGTCGGTAGAAATTGTGGTTTATATACTTTTCTGACTTGGCTAAATCTCCTAAACTAATACTAACATCTTTATTTTCATTAAAAAGATTATAAAAATAGTTTTTCCATCTATTTCTTATATCATCATTTGCCACTAGAATTTTTTCATCCTCATCTTTTATGCATCTAACATAATTAAGATCTTTAGTTTTCTTATCTCTAGCCCTAGCTATCCTAAAAATGTCTCTTTCACCCTCTTTTGAGTTGAGTTTTTTATATAAGTCCTCCCAAATCTTAGCTTTTGCTTCACTAACGGCCTTTTTTGCTTCCTTCTTTGCTTTCTTATAAGCTTCTAAAGTTTCACTAGTTTTCTTAGCATAATGTAATTTGTAGCATGCCCTCTTTGCCTTGATTTTGTTTTGTACTACTTCACTCCACCACCAAGCTTCTTTTTGTGCCGGTACACCTCCCTTAGATACCCCTAACACATCTTCGCCACTTTCCTAATATGTATAGCCATATTGTTCCACATATCAGAGGGTGTGCCAACATAATTCCAAACATCTCCTTGAAGGACTTTTTGTTTAAATATATCTTCTTTCTCACTTTTGAGGTTCCACCATTTAGTCCGAATAGCTCGATGCACTCTTTTCTTCTTTGTCCATTTTTTTATTTGTAAATCCATAACTAAAAGTCGATGTTGGGTGGTTAAGCTTTCTCCTGGAATTACCTTACAATCTTTACAACACGCTCTATCGTTTTTTCTACAAATAAAGTAATCAATTTGTGTTTGTGATAAGCCACTCTTATAAGTAATTAAATGTTCATCTCGTTTTTTGAAGATTGTATTTACTATAAAGAGATCAAATGACATAGCAAAATTTAAAATCTCCCTACCTTCCTCGTTTATATCCCCATAACCAAAGTTTCCATGAATCCCTTGACATCCTAATGCCTCTTTACCGACATGTCCATTTAAATCTCCTCCTAAACAAATCATCTCCCTTTGTGGAATCTTTTGAAACACCTTATCTAACTCTTCCCAAAAAACTGTCTTTATACTATCTTCTAGTCCTACTTGGGGTGCGTAAGCACAAACTATATTCAAAACCTCTACTCCTAACACTAATTTCAATGTCATGATTCGGTCACCATATCGTTGTATGTCTACTACACTCTCCTTTAAATCTTTATTTATGATAATACCAACTCCGTTTCGGGCCTTTTCTTTACCTGAGTACCATAATTTAAAACCTGTATCCTCTATCTCCTTTGCTTTTTCTCCAACCCATTTTGTCTCTTGTAAACATAGAATATGAATCTTTCTCCGAATCATAGTATCTACCACCTCCATTAGCTTACCCGATAATGTTCCGATATTCCAAGAACCAATACGAATCTTATTATCTAGGACTAGCTTCCTTACCCCCCGCATCCGTCCATAATCAAAATGCGGAGACCCTCTCTGAAAATTTTTCACTACATTCGGGCGGCAATGTAGCGGGACTAACTTCTTTACCCACACCCGTCCATGATGTGGGAACCCTCTCTGCAATTGATTCACTACATTCGGGCGAAAATGTAGTGGCCCTTGCTTACTTCTTACTGCATTCGGGCTCTGCAGCACGTCGCTAGGCGGGAACGCCCCAAAGCAATGCTCATAATTTTTGTAATCCATGTTGTAGAAATCCGACGATGTTTTACGCTGGCTGTCGGAAGCCTAACACAACCCTCCTCCTTTATCCGGGCTTGGGACCGGCAATGCAAGGGTGATCCCTTACATGGGCGGAGTTAGACAATATATATATATATATATATATATATATATATATATATATATATATATATATATATATATATATATCAGTGTTGTCTTACGCGTATTATATCACGAATTGCTGGGCTCCACGATACGGGCGTATCATATCGTAGTGTATCGTACTTTAATATTAAAAAAATATTAAAATATTAAAAAAATCAAGAAAAAATAGTAAAAATCAGGAAAAAATAGGAAAAATCTGATAATTGCTTTGAATTCATATAATGCAAAGTTTAGTACATAATTGAGCATTCAACATTGAACAATTGCATCCAAATTTACATATTTTGAAGCAAAAAATGAAATACATTTACATATTGTAATCAGGATTATCAACTAAATAATCTTAATCTTCTCCTTGTTGAAGATCCTCATCCTCATCATCACCACCTTCTGCTTGAAATTCAAAATCTTCTTCTCCTTCATGGTGTTGTTGCAACTTGCAATCCTTTCAAATTAATCCATGCAATGTCTTCTTCGGTAAAGAGTGCATTTTCTTCGTTATCTTCCATGATCCACTCATCTACTTTATCAAAATTAATAAACTGCTATCTTTGTACATTTAGTTGTCATATTTGTTAATTTTCATATGTGAGCAAAATGATGGGCTCCATTTCTTTGATTATAGAGTCTATGACACCTCATTGATGTGTTATTGTTACTTGATGATATCCTCTTTTTCTCTTACCGGAGACTAGCTTTTTAACTAATGCTTGAGCTCCATTTTCTCTTCACAGACTGCGTTAAGCCTTACACATGCTGATCATGTTCGACTCAATGGAAGTCATGTAAGGTGAACCCTAGAATAGTGAAGTTGTGAAATGCTCACTCAATTAACCGAGACAACGAAATTGTTCTTCATTGTTTGTGATTTCATGAAATTAGAAATTGGTAGTATAAATATACCTAAAAGTTGGCAACAGAAAGGGAAATGATTTTGTCACAATTTTATTTGTTCATAAATTATTCTTATTCAATAAAATTCTTATAAACTAACCCAAATTTATATGTTACATACATATTTTGCAATCCCAAACAAGCATATCGGAGGATGCTTTGGAGAGAAGTGAAGAGAGGCCATAAATCTTCAATTGAATTTTCTTTTGAAAAAAAATTTAAAAAAATTGGGTGTACGTAACGATTAATGCTCATTTCCGATACATATGGGTGTATCGTATCATGGTGGCCCATGATGCGATACAGATAACACTGATATATATATATGCACACAGTGCTCACCTCTGATATTACTTATTCATGCCCATCCATTGCATTTTTGGGGCATGGTTGCCATTTAGAAAGTGTTTGGAAACATATAAGGAACAACCTTATTACACTCATGACCCTAAAAAGGAGTGGGCGGGTATGAGTATATAGTGTCACAAATGGGCACGATCCATGTATATAAGTGTGTTTTGTCTATAAAATTTTAAACCCAAGCATTCTATGAGAACATAGAATAGTTCAGATGGTAAAGTGAAGTGAAAACTTTAAAATGTGACAATTTTGACTTGCATAACGAAGTTATATAAATTTAAATAAGATTGATACTGTTCCTAACAAAAATGCTTCATATCAACATCTTTACATTAAGAAGTTGTCCGTAAATCATCTTATCTTCATATTTCTTAAGATAACTACAGTGAGTGGTGGGTTAAATCTAACAGATTTGGATGCATCGACATGTTTTGTTTGTGTATACATACATGTGCACACAACTGGGTGTTCAGCACTGAGAAAATTGGAATGACTGTCTATAACTATCTAAATGCACATTCATACCATCCTATATTTACATGTGATGATTTGGCTATACCATACATACTTTTTTAGGTCATAAGATTCCTTGGGATGGTTCTTTTCTCCTGAAATTTTCATATGCATGTCCACAATGCTTTTAACCTCAATGATTGTCAATACCAATATTATGTAAGAACCATTTTTACACTTAATGCATCCCTTAAAAGATAATCATGGTAAATGCATCTGTAAGGCTCTCTCTCTCTCTCTCTCTCTCTCTCTCTCTCTCTCTCTCTCTCTCTCTCTCTCTCTCTCTCTCTCTCTCAAAAAGAGACATATATACAGTTATACCCCCCCACACACAAACAAGTATGCCTGCATTCCTTTCATGTTTTTACAAGTCTTATCTATTTTGGTGGTATAAATTCACTTTCTTATTTGTGTTTTTTTGTATTCACAGGCTTTGGAGCCAGCAACTTTGATTCCTTTGCAGCTTCTGAAATCCGAAGGAACAAAATGCATAATGGTAATATTTCATTATTGTGGAGTTTAATAACATGTATGTTTGCTGACAGTTGATTGTTTGCCGTTAAGGTTGGGGATCCAAAGCAACTCCCTGCAACAGTGCTTTCCAACATTGCTAGCAAATTTCTTTTTGAGTTCAGCATGTTTGAACGTCTACAACGTGCAAGATGGCCTGTAGTAATGCTTAGAACCCAGGTAATTGAAACCTGAGAAAACATATTCTGCTTCTTATTTTTATGGATATTTTACTTGAAAGGAGTATTTATCATTCTTAGTTTTCATGCTTTTTGGTAAAGAATCCTGACATAATTTTGTTAATTCATTAGCTTTTGCTTCTTTTTTTGTTTCTGATTCTAACTGTCACTTCTGAATCTAAATGCCACTTACATATTGGTTGGTTAGTCATATGTTCAGATTGACAAAAGCTTAGTTGGAAAGCAATGAAGAAATACTTTTACTCCACTCTTAATTTGGATACTGAGAATATCTTCTCCAATACCTAAGAACATGCATTGTATGGCTTCCCTGTGTTAATTAATGTCTGCATGTTACTGGACTGAGGCATATCTTCTCCAATACCTAAGATTGCCATTTGATCTTTTCAAAAAAGGGCCTAAAACCTCTGGTGCTTTATTTTAAGCTATTGAACTTGATTCAATAATTTTAGAGGAGGAAATGGGTTGGATTCGTTGAAATTATTGCTACTTATATCTCTAAACATCCTACAAACAATATGTTGACTTTCAGTTTCTGCTGAAGCCTGTTATGCTTCCACATGGGAATCCTTTGGTTTAACATGGTAGTTCTGCTGGTTTCAGTATCGAATGCACCCTGAAATAAGCCAGTTTCCATCAAAGCACTTCTATGAAGGGAAGCTTTTGAATGGCCATGATGCTGCTACGAAATCTGCACGATTTCATGAAAGTATGTTTCTTGGACCATATGTCTTCTTTGATGTTACTGATGGCCGTGAATATCGAGGGAACAGTTCTAGTGGGCTTTCTGTATCAAATGAAGCTGAGGCAGATGCTATTGTTGCGGTACTCAGGTTTCTGAATAAAAGGTTCGTTTTATTATCTTCAGCTTAAAATATAATCATCTCAGTAATGCCTCTCAAGATAATCATAGCGTGGTGGCCTTTGTCATCCTTTCTTTCATGTGTGATACAAAGTACAAACTCATTTGCTTTGTTATTTTGAGATAGATACCCTTCAGAATTCGTCCCTGGAAGAATTGGTATTATATCTCCGTACAGGAGTCAAGTATCACTGTTGCGGATGAGATTCATGGCTACATTTGGATCTGTTGCTCTTGCTGATGTTGAATTCAACACCGTTGATGGTTTTCAAGGGCGAGAAGTAGATATTTTGATACTTTCTACAGTGAGGGTGTCCGAGGGTAACTGTGAAGAATCTGACATGAGTTCAAGCACTATTGGTTTCGTAGCAGATGTGAGAAGGATGAATGTTGCTCTCACACGAGCAAGGCTTTCTTTGTGGGTTTTTGGCAATGCCAACACCTTACAGACTAACAGTCACTGGGCTGCTATGCTGAACGATGCAAAGGAAAGAAACTTGACTATTTCAGTTCGAAGGCCATATGAGGCTACTTTTCGATCAAGTTCATCATTTTCAGTGAACCAAAGAACTCGGACAGAAAAGAAGGATTTAGGCAAAGTTGATACATTAAGCGGTACAGAAAGCAAATGTACGGGAGTGATGAATATCACTGAAAAAAGAAAAAAGGAAGGGAAAGATGTGAAAAACATAACCAGAGACATCAGTAATCTCGACACATCTCGATCTTCTAAGTATGGGCGATCCATAAGTCATGGTTCTCAGTGTGATTCCAGGGCACAAGTTGGAAAACATTCAGAATCGTCACCAACAGAGAGAACCAGGGAGCACAAGGTGATAAAAAGAGAAAATAGAAGTTGCTTGAACAAGGATAGGGCACTGAATTTAGTGAAAGATACAGATCAAAATGACAGTTCTAGCAAAAGTTCTTCCGCAGATCCACCTGATGACTTAGATGGTACTAATGAAGGTTCTGTATTAGCTCCCCCTGGACCTGGTTGTTCAGCAGCTGTAGCTCAAAGAAAATCGTTAGTTTCATCTTCCGTTGATGGTTCACAAGGAAAGTCACATATTTCATCTCATGTTGGCTGTTCGCATAGTGATGCATATTCCAAGTTTTCTGAATTAGTGAGAGGTGTTGATCATACAGATGCTAGCCAGAAAAGTGGGCGTGTCATGAATGAGGAAAACCGTAATAAAGGCCAATCTTGTCATGTACTGAAAGCAGATTCACCTTTTCCTCATACTTCTCGGACTAAGGAACGACATCAAAGCTATAAAAGAGATAATTTCCAGGTAACTGCGGAGTCTTGTGATCAAATAAGAGCTTCAGTTGCGTCTTCTGCTGGCAGTAGCTCTTTTGCAATTAATGATGCAAAGGAAGAAACAAAAGTTATTAACCCCAGGGAGGTCATAGATCCAGCAGATGCATCTCATCGGTTTAATTCCACTGCACATTCAAGTCAATCACGGTTATCTAAGGTTAGTAACTCGGACCAAAGATCTGCATGTTCACATATAGCTCGAGGCAGACATTGTCATAGCAATGAGAAGGATAGGAGCCAAATCTGCACGAGGAACTCTGCCAGCAACTCGATTGCAGCAAAGAAAAGGCAGCGAGATGCTGTTGATGCCCTTCTGCCATCAGCGCTTATTTCTTCTAAGAAGCCTGATCTCTCTTCAGTGGCAGCTCATACCAAAAGTTTTCCTTCACCATCACAAGTTTGTAGTGGTGCTGGAAATCCAACCAATGGTATTGGTAAGTTTCCATTCATCATGCCATACGCTAAGCACAAAATCTGACTGGATTTCTACATGTAAAAATTTCATTGTGTTTAAAAGGAAAATTTTGCTGTACATAGGACCTAATCCTGACGGAAGTTTCTGATTTTCTATTTCCTACTTAGTATTGTTACCTATACTGGTGGGCCGGTGGCACATGCAGTGCAGTTTTTTATGCGGTTCTCTTTATTTCCCCTCCGTTTTCTTTTTCCTTCAGTCAGTCTTTCTCAAAATCCGGGTAGTTCAAGGATTTAAAGGAGCCAATGAAAAAGAAACTCAGGAAAAGTCCAAGCAATGCGTGCCAGTTTGGTTGTCCTTGTGAAAACTAAAATGCGGGTTGAAATCTGTATGTTCTCATCTTTCTTTTCACTAATTCCTTATTAATTGCTTTCAACTTTCCTGCAATATGCTTCAGTTATTTCCAGATAATTTGGTTGCTAACTTGTTACTTCCCGTGTTTCAACGTTGGTTTGCTGCTTTGCAAGAATGGTATCAGTATCAGGTATCACTTGCATATTTTTCTGAACTGTAACCATTTTCAGGTCCTTCATCAAGCCGGTCTCAAGTAAAGTCTGATGAACCTCCACGCTCTCAAAGTCTTCCAAAAAGAAAGAAAACAAACACCATCAATGTGCAAGAAGAATGGGAGGCATATAAAGAACTCGTGCGTGAACAGAAAGAGTAGGCATATGATCACATAAGTACCATACACACCAAGTGAACGAATTCATCATGAGGGCTTGCCTTGCTGCCTCTCTTCATGTGCTGATTACGCCTCGACTAATTCACGGATCAAGGCTTGGATGTTGCTTGCGTTAGTTCCTTTACCAACCGAATGCAGAGACAGTGTTGCTCGGCTATGACAAGGTAATGTCTGGTGACCTAGCCCACTCCGCAAGAGCGTAGGCATCCATTAATTTGAACCATCAGTGGAGATCTGAATGGTCGGAAGACGCCTCTTCCAGCCAGCAGAAATACCAATACTGCTGCTTTGTCGGCCGGCTGCCTTTTAGCACCATGAACATACGAGGTTGTATAGTTATATGTAATGTGCTTACGATGGCCATTTTTCAACAATGGAGCAGCAAAATCTCGATTGTACAGGTACACGTCTTCGTGCAATTATTATATTCCATTTCAGGGTTAGTTATTTGCCTGATGGTATACTAGGACGTTTCAGTGATGAGTGACAAAACTGCCGTTGTTCACATCAATAGCCCGATATTTCACGTTGAGTTGTATTTCTTAGCGGACGGAAGATCTCATTAAACCTGAAATTCTGGGGACGTGAAATTTTTGCGATTCAAAAGTTACGGATGATACTGTGGGCCTGAATGCTTACATGGACAAAATAATATGGTTTGGGCGTCTGCATGCTTACATGAAATTCTGGAAACCTGGTGATAAAATATGATTTTGTTTTTCTCAAGAGGTAAACGTTAATATGACGACGGGAAAATACCGAAGAATTCATGCCGATGGACAGCTTGAAATTGGTTTTGGCTCCTTGGATGCTTTACACCCCTGGTTCATTTAAGGTATGTTTCACACGTTCAGGAGGAAAAAATATGGTGGGAATCAAGCAAGAAGCACAATGACAATCGGCCAAACAGACAAAATGTTAACCCCCTGAAACAGTTTACATGTAAGAAATCAATAACATCTCACGTGATTAACCAACAAGCTTTTCATTTATTTGCTGTTTGGTTATCTATATCAGACATGCCTGGTCATGAAACCAGTTAGCCTCGTTGTCAATATATATGACGATTATCTATATTTGCTGTTTGGTAGTACTTGGCAAGTGGTAAATTATAAGGCAACGGAAGGAAGCAAAATCTTGATTTACCATAGCGGAAAATTTTGATTTGCTTATATTAAATAAAATTGTAGGATTCAAAACCCTGTAAACCATTAGACAGATTTATCTAGTAAGCTACAAGACCACCGGCTTAAATTACATAGAACAAAGTGGAACCAAAAGGAAATTACTCACAACACTCTCCAATCACAAGAAATATCATGCCCCAAAGAATCAGAAAGCCCACAGCAATACAACTCGGATAATAACATCACCTCGAAGGGCTCATGCTCCTTTGGCGGGCCTTGTAGTTCGTACCACCCCCTTCAATAGCAGCATTGTACAGGGAACTCTGGTCAAGAGCAGAAGCAACTGTCATTCTGCAGCTGGGTTCTGTCTGCTGGATCTGTTTCAATTCTTACCTGCATATCATTTAAGTAACATGTTAAAACAACTACCTCCCTCAAGTTTCAACTAACGTTATCATCTAAATTAAATTATCAATGACTAGCAACAGAGAGTTTAGAATTGACAATCAATTAATAAATAAAAAAGCATTCCCAAATTTCCAATGCTTCTCCAGGAGAGAAAAAAAAAATATCCCCTATACCATCCTGCCTGCATATATGGAGGTTGTTTATGAAAAACCAATACGGACTAACAGAAAATTGTCATTATGATCTTGAAGCAGATGAAAAATGCTGCCTCCATTTCCCCCTTCTTTTTATATCAGATTATTTAAGAATTCATGACCATACTCCTTGCAGGGACTGCAAGGTAAGATATGTGGTTCAACGTATATACTTACTAAACAGAGCATTGCCCTTGTACTTTCTGAATAGAATGTTGTGCTCGCAACAAGATTGTTTGGATTGGGATCCTAAAGCAGATAGATAGGAGAAACAAGATAAAAATAAATTAAAAGATGTTAAAGAATATCAGGGGAAAAAACAAAAAAAGAGGAAGTAAAAAGAGGGACTTCAATATCATACAAGCCCTGGGGGTAAACTGTGAACAAGCCTGGGGATGGTAACTATTGAATAAGTTTGCCATTTCGAGCAGTGGAAGTGGTCTAACACCTCTAACCTGCAAAACCAACAAGAAAGATGAATCTACGACCACATGACCAGAAGAACAAGCCAGCCAAGCAATATATATATTTGCAACTGTGAATTGAACATCATCAAACTAACCATAACCAAATTGGCAAATATACAAACTTCACCATGTACATAATGCAGAATACATACCACTTCTTGAAGCTTCAAGGTGGTCCAGGAAGTGATCTCCATTGAGGGAAAAACTCTTCAGCAGATACAGATATAGGGTGAAGAAATTTGTTTAGGACAGCTGGAAGGCGAAGTTTGGCATTGACCTATTACACGACACAGAAGAAAATACATTAATTAAGGGTTCATGATTGTTGCATGTCAAAAATAGCAATAAATCCTCCATTTAACTTCACGTAAGATCCATTTTATTGCCAAACTTTGACAACTTACCATTGAAATTTCTCTTACTATTATGATCATGTTTGCAATATTTCAATTTATTCAATAATGAGGAACTGATAGAAAAAAAAAGACACATTTTCTAACAAATAAAAATTGAGCTAAATCAACACTTCGATGAAGTACTTCCCACTATCCAATTGAATTTTAAGAAAAACCAACATGATAAAGAGCTTTAGATCCCATGCTTGACTTCTTGAGACATATCTCAAGATAATTCGTGTTTATGCAAGTAAATGTAATATAAAGTGGCCAAATTAGGAGTTGAACAGAGTAGAGGGAAAGAATGAATATTTCAAATTAGGAATATAAAACACAAGTTTAAATTTAAGTACCGTATTGTTACCAAACTTGTAGGAGAAGTCAAGAACAGCAACATCTCTGCTTGGGCGGAGATTAATGACTTCAAGTGGGCATTGCACCTATGCCACCAAAAGAGGGGAAATGTAAACAAAAAACAAAACTAAAAAATTGAAAGCAATAGATAACAGTAACAATGGTTTCTTACCTGTGCCCGGGGAGTGTATAGTTTCCGGTACTAGTGAGAGCTCCATCTTCAAATGGGTGGGAGGCAATATTATAGCTTGAACAGAGACAAGAGGAGAAGTATTCTTGTTCCCCAAGAAAAGAACAAGATGCCCATGATGAGCTCTCCATTCTGCTTTAATGCCAATCTGTGCATATATATATATATATATTTTAAAAAAAAAGCTAAGAACTTAAGCTTGAACCTAACTTAAATTACCACAAATAGAGATCTTTGTAAGTAAACTGCAAGTATAAATTAAAACCCAAAAAAAAAAAAAAAACCTAGGGAACATTGGAGAAAAAAAGAAAAAAACCTGAATATAAGGATCCTCATATAGAACACCACTATCCTTCACGCACAAAGCATGAAATCTTTCAGCAATATAATGTAAATGAATTGTAACTTGTAAGATCTCAAAAGCAAAAGCCCTCTAGATACCGAATGTTAAAATGAAAGTAGTAATGTAGCTTCCAAAAGAACGTCACAACGATATGCAGAAGGAAAGAGATCAAGCTGCTCAAATTTCAAGAAAGTAGTAATGTAGCTTCCAAAAGAACGTCACAACGATATGCAGAAGGAAAGAGATCAAGCTGCTCAAATTTCAAGATATACAAGTTTTCTGTTGGACATGATAAGAAATGAGGTTCATACCAAATTGCTAAAAGGCAAAGCTACTTGTTTAGCTAACACTGCATTACCTTATAGATCAAACAAATGACAGCAATTCAAAAAATTAGGCATTACGCTAGAGGCTTGAAAACACTGTATATGTAAAATGCTCGGTTTCAAATTCCAATGTCCTTAAATAGAAGATTTTATCATGTCAATGCATCTAATGACCATCTATTGAAAGACTGCAACACTAACACTAAAAAGAACCTCACACAATGAGGTTTACGAAAATATGGTAAAGGTGAACAACTCATACTTTAAGATGCTCAATGACATGGTCGAAGATAATCGATGGCCAATAAATAAAACCATACTTGAATAGTATTTGGCTGTTCCCCAAGAATTGCTACAGCTAGTTCATCTACTGGGTTCAAAGATGTCTCCAACCCCAAAACTGAGTTTTGATCGGCAGCAGCTGAAGCATCAGGGGGACCTTCAATTGCAAGAGGGCCCAAAAGATCACCAAGGAGATCGGGTGCCGGGGTTGCTAGCTGAGGGTCTAATCTTTCTGCAGTTCCATTAGCATGTGGCATGCCTTGAACTGCTAAAGTAGTATCCTGTGAATTCCCCGAACATCACAATAAGAAAATTGTAGTTGTAGTACAGTGCAGCAGATTTACAGAAGGAATGAAGAAAGGTAAGAAAAGTTGGATCATCAAACAGACTCACCAGACTATGGCTTATTGGAATCTTAACAGGTCCATAAGATGCAGCTCCATTGACAGGAGGTTGATCAGTTACAACCAAAGCATTTGACATCTGCTGCTGGCTACGTAATTTAATAGCACTTTGCTCAGCAGTATCAATTTCTGTTTCTTCAGCTTTCTTAAGCAGTGCAGACTGATTCATGGTATAATATAGTTAGCCCTTGAAGGTTCTCAATAATATAACTCAATTTTGAAGTTGTAATGAAATGATCCAGAAAAGAATAGCTTACCTGGCGTTCAGGAAACTTGGGCATTTCAGCCAGGATGTCCATTAAGGCTGCACCTTTATGACTTAATGCAAAATATTCAACGGCTCTTTGTTGTACCTCTACATCAATGTAAGTTTCATATCTGAAACATAACATCTATTATCATACCCCATTGAATTTGAACTACCAAGTAATACCAGTACCTCAAACAGCAAAACCTAAGTGACAATGTGTTGCATGGTGAAAGCTACCACTTACTTGTGGAATATGGACCAAACATGATTCTGCAATTCTTGATCAGGTGGTTGCGTGTGCATGAGTATTTTAGCATAGGTTGAGAGCAGTATTGCAACAGTTGGTGTCCTGCGGAGGAAATTAAAGGTGTGACAAAGCAGTGAAAGGAGACAGTGTTTTATGAAAAGTACAAGATAGATTGTATATATTAATCTTACGATACAGTGGGAAGCTTTTCATTTATCAGGCAAAAAATCTCTTTCGGGCTACAACCAGGTCTTCTAGCTAGGAGGTGGCCATACTCCCCAAGAAGATAAGCACTAACCTGCAAAAACAAAACATATTTTTTTCTCAAAGTTCCAAAGCAGATAAGTATGAAAGTCGCAAAAAGAGATCTCAAAATAAAATAGATTGAGATTTCAGTGATTTGAGGAAATTGTTAAGTACTTTGATGTTTGATCAATGTCATCTGCAGAATCAGCTGGATAATTTTGCACATAAAATATTCTCAACCAAATCTACTGTTCTCTGAATGTAATTAATTTCCAAGTGTTCTATGGTGTCCCCATGCAAATCCAAACCAAATTTAGTCTTCTGGTAATCGAGAGCAACTCTAAGTGTTCAATGCAATTGCTTGGCACTATGCAGAACTGAGAAAAGGGGACTGAAGAAAAACATAGATTATACATTGTGATAGAATCATCTCAGCTCCAAACGTTCTGAATGATGTTTTATGAGGCAAAAGATCTCAGAAAATATTCTTCGAAAGGTACATGGAAACCATGACCGAGAGCTGCAGCTCATTGGGACTGACTATGTAGCTATCATTCCTTTAACGGCCACATTGTAAAGTAGACCCCTATCATATGATTCACCATGGTAGGAGGTATAATGTGTTGTATGCACTTATCCATTGGTTGCATTGCATCCAATATGTGAAATGTGTTCATAGTAATTTACTTTGATTCTGTATTTGTTACTCATGAAGGCAAAATTGCAAATACTCTCTCATTCAATCAAGCAACTAAATTCTGGTCAAAATATCAACAGTCAAAGGGTAAAACGTCAGTTCCTAGGTTCAACATGCCAATCCTGGTTGACGTCTCTTATATTTCACCTATTGTCAAAATGTCTATTTGAATGCCATTATTACGTTTAGAAGTCAAAAAGAATCCCAAATTTTGGTGGTGAACATTTTCTTTTCTTACACTACAAGCATCAGTATTCTTTTATATTAAAAAAGAACTTTCACCAGCAACCTGTTCTGTGCTTGCACAAGCATATGCGCTGGTTTGACTACTATAACTCCAGCAGACTGATACTAGTAATTAGACAACCTTAGGATAGAATAATGTCTTTTTATGATTTTCTTTTCTATTAGTTAAGCGTTTGTCATCTTATAAAAGCCGTATAATTTCTACCTAGCAACACACCTTCATTTGGACCCAACCATTATGAGTCCAATATGCCTTTCCAACAACCTTGAACCACATGCTTTGATAAATGGATGCTATTGGATGGAAAGTTGTCTGTTAAAGGCTTTCTAGGAGTTAGGATGACCGACTTGTTCAAGTCTATCACGCCGATCTTTTCCCCTTGTCAAATCAGCAACATAACTAACATAGACTTCCTCTATCTAGTCCTATATTTTCAGTTTTTGAAGGTCTTAACTGCACATAACTACTGCCCCCTTCAGAACTATGATGCCAGAAATAAAGCTTAGTTGCTTTTAGATTCTCTGACAGACCTATTAGCCTATTAGCAGGTTAGATTTCATTAAGATACGGCATTTAGCAATTCTACTTATTGGTTTTCCTATAATACATCACTTCAGTGATTTTATCTGATTGACTACTTTGTAAATAAAAGAAAACATCACACCTGTATTCTAACACATTTCCCTTTACCATTCTAAGTAGTTAATAGCGTTCTATAGCAGACCCAAGAACGCTATAGCATGCATGGTTTAACGGATGACCTGCCTGGACGCTATTAGTGGCCCAAACACTGCTATAGTGGTCCACTATAGCTATGTTAGCTCATGCGGGGTTGGGTCTATTGAAGAATATGCATATTTAGTATTCTTCGTGTTAGTTTTATAATTCCTTACGTTTTTAGGTATTATTGTAATTGCCCGAATTACTAAGGGTATTTTGATAATTTTCTGGAGTAAGGGTATTTTGATCATTTTTCATTTTACAACTCCTTATATAAGGGCTGGTAGGTTGTATTAAGATTAAGAGGTTGTGTGTAAGAAAGAGAGAGAAAGAGGGGAGGGGGATCCACTGGAGGTCCGCCCTTTCCTTCGATCTTTTATATTTTTCCTCTTCAATATTATTGTTCTTTCATGTTTTAATCTTGCGCTACGCAACTCCAAAATCACAACAGGGTCGATCCTATAGCCATTGAATCGACCCAACCCAAACTAAATATAACATATCATGCATCCCCTCTCTCTCTCTTGCCTATGCTCATGCTCTCTCCGCCACCACGTGTATGCCGATGATCACCACTCCCTTTGCCACCCTCGGCCTTCTTTCATCGCTAGTATTATCACTTTCCCTTTTTCTCTTCTCTTTCTCCCTTTCTCTCTATTGTTATAAGAAGAGAGTTGCATAGAGAAAAAAGTAGTGCCTTACATGGTAAATGAGATAAGGATGGTAGGAGGAGAGAGTGAAATGAAAGGATCAATGGCGAGCACATCTCTGCTCAAGTCATCCCATGCGCTCGACAAGCCAGAGTTCATAAAGGGGCAGTATTCTCTCCGCTCCTCCACCAGCTTCAAGCCACTCTTCGCCACTCCTTCCACCCTTATCGTCCGAGCCAGCTAGACAAACTCGTCAAGATCGCAATCTATCTCTCTCATTTCAAGCATTTTTTTCATGGCAGAGGCCCTTAGACTGAAATTTATCTGGCAACAACCTTCGTAAGTGGCAATCGGCCTTTCATTTACAAAATACGGTGCTAAGAAGCCACAGAAAACAATAGTTTCACTTGTTACGACAACAAGCATCAATGGATGATATCCTACTAAAAGACCAATCATCACTATCTCATAAAACAAAGAAAAGGTGAGAGAGACCTACTTTCATAGATGTTAATAAAGTCATAAGACCTTTGGATCAAGAGACAATTAAGCCTTATCACTATCTATTAATGTGAAGCCCTAGCCATTTTCTTCTCTTCCTTGGGAGTATAGTAATGAGCCAGCCATAAACATGTGGTTACTGTACATCTCGTGAAACGGTTGTATCAATTCGAGTTTGAATGTGTTGCATACAATTTTATTAATACAAGGATAGAATCAGAGACAGTGATAAACACGTGGTTACTGTACATCTCGTTAAAGCATATACACCAGGTAATTAATTCAAGCAACCTTGCTTTATTTTATTATTAAGATATGATTTAGTGTTTTTGAATTTGATTAGCTTATTGCTTTTACATTTGTCATAGCTGAATGGTGAATCACTTCACCTTTGATTATGGATGCCTTGAATTGCAAAATTTTGTTATATGAGTTTTGACTTTTGAGTCTTACTTGTAGTGTATATTATAATTTAATTTTAAAGAAACATACAAAGAGGAAGAGGAACTTTCTTCATCTGAAAATGAATGAACATGATTAATTTTTTATAGAATAGTTTTTTTGGTTTATCTTAAACAATTAAGTGTATATTATAATCACACTTAAATCTTGATGGATATTATGTTTTGGACTTGTTATTTGTTGAGTTGTTAGTTGTTATATTTGATGCATGTTAAAGTTGTTGCTTCAAAAGTATTATAAATATTTTGGTCAATTGCTATATTGGAGTCATGGACCATAGTCACCCTACTTGAGCATATAAGTATAATATATATTAGTTTATTTTAGTTCTTATGTTTATTACATAAAATAATTTGGTTACATTTATGTTTTTATTTTTCAATACAAGTTTAACAATTCAATATGCATATGCCACATGAAATTTATTGTTTGTCTTCTTAGAATTTGTTTATTTAGTTTGATTCATATTTATAAAAAAGGTGGCTATGCATTTCTTGATATTTTTAAAAAATTAGAGAATCTATTATATATATTATTTTTTAATCATAAATAAAAGTGTACTGCTAAATCTGATATATCTCCGCTATCACTATATTAGGGTCAACCGCTAACTGCTATTGATGACATAGGTTTCATTGAAGAGCTTATGCAGTGGCAATTAGTCAAGTATTATACCCCATAGAATAACTTGGTGACCCCTGAAAATGATGGATGTGTTTTACGTTATTGGTATATTAGACACTTCAATGCTATATTAGTTGCTTATAAGTAGGTCAACAATATGATCTCAGAACCTTCTCAGATTGCATATGAAGTCATTTGTAAATCTTTCAAATTTACTTACAAAATTTGAAGTAAATTGTATCAGTGGATGAGTCTAAGGAAAAAATAAGAAATCAGAATTATAGAGAGAAACATTACAAACTAAAAGCAAAGCTTTCGACTAAGTAGAATAAAGACAAAATATATAGAATACAAGTTTGATCATTTGGTGGTTTTCAAACAACATAAAAATGAAGATTGACACATATTGTACCTCTGAGTAATGTGATGGAGATGTTATGCATAAAATTAATATAGGTTAGTTAAAATGAAGGAGTGTATCGGGTATTCTGTGTGACAAGAAGATATCATTAAAGTCAATAGAAAAATATTATAGAACAACAATTACACTCATTATATTGTATGGTTCTAAGTGATGAACAGTTAATCATCAACATATATAAAAGATGTTTGTGATAGAAATAAAGAAGTTGAGATGGATGAGTGGTCATATAAAGAAAGATTGTATACGTAATGAGGTTATTAGAAACAAATTGAGAGTGACACTAATCGATGACAAAATAAAAGAACATTGTTTAAGATGGTTTGGACACCTAGAAAGATGATCAAAGGAAGCTCCGATAAAGAGGTATGAGAAACTAGATTATGAAGATGTTAAAAGAGGAAGAGGAAGACCACAAAAGCATTGAAAGAAAATGATAAAACAGATTTAGCTTATATTGAGCTAACGATTACCATGGCACATGATTGATCTCTATGGAAACAAAGAACCCATGTAACTGACCCCATCTAGTAAGGGAAAAGGCTTAGTTGTTGTTGTTGTTGTACTTACAAAGTAGAAGTTAGCAAAAGAGAGCCAAGACAAAGAGTAGAACTTTGTGACCACCGAGTCCAGACCAAATTAATAAGAGGCACGAGTCACTATTATTATGATTAGCACTGCCGGACAAAAATCGGTTGCTGATACATAAATAGGAAGGGAAGAAAAGGAAAAAGAGGCATTAGAACTTCAGAAAAATGGCACAATATCAAAAGATTGAATGCATCAGTCCTGAAATCTAATATATACTAGCAAGCAGTGGTTTTACTGTCTACTGGATCATTAGCAGAAATTCGCTTTTTGAATCATCAGCAGGCAGCCAACTTCCTTTTTATTTTTCATGCTGTAAACATTTAAAGGATGTGGCCAAGTGATACAGATACATGAAATGTGTTTCTGGAACAGCAAAACACAGCTAACCCTCGTAAATAAGAATTTGGCAACATCAATGATCTTATAATCTTCCACATATAAAACACCAAGTGTTTACAGTCCACACCTTGACCATTGTCTCATGCAAGGCAGGCTTATCAAGATATTCTCTGGCCTTTGCTGCTGCATATGGCTGCCAAAAATGGAAAATCAGCAAAAGCTAATGGCATGAATCACCAAAAAGCTTATAGTGTACAAAAAAAATATTACAAAATAAAGACCTGCAAGTCATCATTATTTGTCACAAACTGTATCACACGATACCATATGTCATCACTGACGAAATCACCAGCTTTGTCAATCAACTGAAGAATCACATCAACATACCTGTCAAAAAAGGAGCAATAAAAGCCTAGATACCTGAACGTGAATATCACAGGACTGATGATTTATTTAATGAGTCGAGAGAACTTGCACAAACATCCTTCCAATAAAAAGATAATCAGAAAAGACGAGGAAAAGTAAAGCAGCTATTAGAATCCAGAACACACAAAACGGAACAATGCCCCTGTCTACATGATGATACAGAAGCAGTATAAGTGGTTTAAAAAAGAGAATGATACCTAAATTGAACAACAGCATACTCAAAAATGACTTGTACTTTTCATGAAAGATTACGTTACATTTGACAACTATTGATGTGAACAGGGGAAAGAAAAGAAAAAAAGCATTTACCATGAGAGATCATGAGCAAATTTCTCAGCAAGAATCGCAGCTTTCAATGCCAATTCTTCACGCATTGCAAAGTCTGCTGTGCTCAGGTACTGAGGTGGAAAACGATAATAAGACGGTAATGAGGAAGATGACAAACAACACTGTTCTCATAACCTACTAATGAGAAACACTCACATGGTCATAATACCTGCAATAACTCTTCAACTATGTCCTTAGCATTAGTAACATCACACATTCCATACAGCAGATCAAGGGCCCGCCGTCTGATACTGCAAAATTAGAGCAAGAAGTTAGTCGATGCAATGTCTGAACCGCATTTACTTGAATCATGTTAACATGAAACCAGATCAAGTCAATTTGCACTGACAGCAAGCAGATTTTTAAGACAGGGAGCTACGTCAATAAATGTAGAGATTGAAGATTCCCAAGAGCATATTCATGTCTGTGATAACTACATGGAGAAAATTCCCATAAGTTCCATGCATGAGGTGTACATAATCATCTTGAACCTGATACTGAGATTATTAAATCCAATACAATTTTATCGTGTATCTATTTGTTAGATAAATGGTAAAATTCCTGAATTCATTTTTATTGAATAATCATATAATCCATACACAATCAGCCACATAAGGTTTATTCATCTTTATTGTATACAAGAGTGGTATTTCAAGTTAATGAGTCATACTATGAAATTGTAGGGAAAAATTACAGAACATAGGTTAAGACAAGTATCAAGTACAACAGAGAACCAATTTGAATTCATGTCAGACAGATCTACTGTTGAAGCAATTCACCTTTTGAGACATCTTATGGAACATTTTATAGTAAAAAAAAGACCTTGTTATACTAAACAAGCTTTAAGGCTAAACTCAAACCCAAGTTGGGAAAAGGCTTAGTTGTTGTTTTGTAGTTATATTTCATATGAGCAACATCTGAGAGCCGTTGGGCTCTAGCCCCCATGGCCTCGGTGGCTCTTGTTCTAGTGTTGTTAGCTTCAAGTATCCCTTCTAAACACCCCACCCTCATATCTCTCTCCAATATTTTTCTTTTCGTTTCTTTACCCAAGCTTACGCTTGTTTTACAATCCTTTTATTTTAATACATCAAAGAAAACTTCTAGAATAAAACTTCAATGAAAGCTTTAAGATCACATAACTACAAACTTGAAAATCTGTGTTTTTCAAAAAGGTTCTTTAATAGAAAATATTGATCATCTAACTAAGATTATCAAATATAACAAATAACTTCATTAATCATGACAAACTCGAGATATTACAAAAAGGCCTTGGTATACTAAACAAGCTTTAAGGCTAAGCTTAAACCTGAATTTTAAGGCTAAACTCAAACCATTCAAGATAATCAAATGTCAAGGCCCCTAAATAACTCATAATCTCAAACGTGATTCTATGATTCCAAGGATAAGATAATCTACCAAGACTATCAAAATATGTTTTAAATATATATAAAAAAAAATCAACTTAATATTTTTCAAGAATCTATTCAACATAAAAGGTTTATCTCAAAAAAACAAGAATTCTTTGAATGAAATCCTTATCACTCAAATAAAATGCTCAAAATATACCAAATAAATAGCAATACTCAAGACAAGACTCTTTTTATGCATTATTATCAAATATTTTATGAAACACATGGTTATAGGATAGGTATATTTTCAAACATTAAATGATCTCCAACCAATAACTAACAATATGAAGCACCATAACTCAAAGGTCTTCAACAAAAGTGACATATAGCCACAACACATAGATTTTAATCATACAAAAAATGAAACTTATTGTCTACCAAACAATTTACTCTCACAAAACCTAAACAAATATCAATAACTTAAGCAATACATCTAGATTGACTCCAATATGAATGTCAAACAAGATCAAATCGGATCCAAACATAAGCCTTAATCTTGATCCAAGACCAACAAAGATTTCTTATTTAACAGAGAACGACTTTGGATATAGAACAGGATCCATGACCCAAATGCATTTAAATGTGTCCACATCTCTCTCTGTCGAATGAAGAAACAACCTCATCTCTCTCTCTCTCCTGAATGCAAAGCTCATTGTTGCATCACCACCTCGCCATTATTGCCACACAAACGTCAGCAAACTGTCTCGTTGTCTATCCAACCTACTCGTTTCCAGAATCACACCATATCATCGAGATCTTTCCACCATCTCAACCCCCGTCTTGACATCAACCACCATCATCATCGGTCACCTGTGTGACCATCGGCCCTTTGCCTCTTTCTGGTCCATTGAAAATCATCCCTTTCTTCTCTAGCCACCTCAATCCCCTCCAATTTGCGTCATCAAAGGCCACCGCCATCCTCCACCATCATTTTAGCTTGTCGTCGGAGTCATACTTACCATAACTGCTACCCAACATGTCGATCACCTCTGTACTAGCTGCTCCCCTTTCTTCTTCTCCCTCTTCATTGAATTCCCAACTCCCTTTTCTGCACTTTCCCCTTCTTATCGGGTATCCATCCAATGAAAGGAAAAAGTGTCACCTCTATGCCCCTTTTTGTCAAATGATTGATCACTTGAATCCAAATCTAAAAGCTACATCTGTATGCTTCCAACAAATTCAACAAAGAAAGAAGAAAACGAGTCTCTCTCTATGGCGTTTGTTGGAGTCAGGCCTCATCCCTCTCTAAATCTCTATCATCAGCTGAAACACACCAAACAAAAACTTTCATTTATTCCTCTTCTTCGCTTACATTCTGAACACTAGGAAAATCGCCATTTATCTATGTCCTTCCATCTCCTTCCTGCAACCAACATCCATAAAAGAAGTTGTCGGTCTACCAAAGCTCATTGCCAGTCCATGGCATGCCGACATCCCTTTGTCGTTGTCATCTTTGGCCACGAACCACCCTCACCCCATCATTGTTGGGGTCCATCACCTTCTTAACCATCAAAGTTGCCCCATTGACAAGCCTCACTGCCACCAAAATCACTTTGTGTCATTGCCAATCATTAACAATTCTCAATCGAACCACCGCCAACTGCCTAGAGCCTCTTGTTGCAAGCCTTCCTGCCTTCTCGCATTTCTGACACACTAGAATCACCATCGACAACCAATCATCGCAATCATCGATCGGGACCGCCATCGTCGTCGACATCTTGCATCCGTGACCAACCATCGATCAATCACGACCAACCACCATCACTTTGTCGATTAGGCTATGATACAATGTTAAACAATAGATAAAATTGGTGAATTCATTTTTATTGAATAATCAAATAATTCTATACACAATCAGCTACACAAGGCTTATTCATCATTATGGTATAAAAGGGTGGTATTTATAGATGAAATAGGGCGGCAACTGAGAGTCGTTGGACCCCCTAGTGGCCCTGGTGGGTTTGGTGCTTGGTAGACTCAATTGTCCCTTCTTAAGGGTACATGTATTTATCGAGTTATCACATATGATACAATGTGATAGGATACATCATTGATTTTCTAGAGGTCATGTTCTTGACTTTCAAGGTTCGAGGTAGTTTTAAACCCCCTAAGGCTAAATTTTCTTCGGCATTCCTACTGCTTTCTCTTTCCACGAGGCCTCCTACTCTCTCTTCCAAAACTCAAAGTCTCAAATTTCTTGCATCAGTCAATGACGCTCAATCTTGATCCCCGTTCAATTGAGAACTACTTCAGCAAGGATGTTTGGAAACAACAACAACCAAGCCCTTTTCCATACTAGATGGGGGTCGGCTACAAGGATTCTTTGTTTCCAGAAAGCCCTATCATGTGTCATGTTAGTAGTTAACTCACATTAAGCTATATCATTCTTTATTGTTTCTTTCCAACACTTTTGTGGTCGTCCTCTACCTCTTTTAATACTTTCCAAATTTAGTTTTTCATACCTTCTTAAAGGTTCTTCTTTTGATCTTCTTTCTATATGTCCAAACCATCTTAGATGATATTCTCTCATTTTATCCTCTATTGGTGTCACTCCTAATTTGTTTCTAATAACCTCATTATGTATATTGTTTTTTCTTGTAATGATCACTCATCCACCTCAACATCTTCATTTTTGTCACAAACATCTTTTGTACATGTTGATGATTAACATCCCAACACTCAGAACCATAAAACATGGCAAGTCTAATTGCTGCAAGTCTATAATATTTACCTTTTAACTTTAATGGTATCTTCTTATCACAAAGAATACCTGATGTTCCTCTCTATTTTAACCAACCAACATTAATTCTATGTGTAACGTCTCCATCAATTCTTCAATCACTGTGAAAAATTGACCCTAAGTATTTAAAACTTTCCTTCTGGAGATGCAATGTACGCCAATTTTAATTTCTATGTCCTCTGAGGTAACCAAATGATCAAACTTACATTTCATATATTATGTCTTTGTTCTACTAAATCAGAAGCCTTAACTTTCTAATGTTTCTCTCCATAGTTCCAATTTTCTATAACTTTTTCCTTAGACTGCTCTACTAACACAATGTCATCTGCAAATAACATACACCAAGGTACTTCATCTTGAATATATACCATTAACTCATCAATCACCATTATAAATAAGTATGGACTTAAAGTTGATCCTTCATATAACCTAATATTAACTTCAAAGAAGTCTGTCATTCACTAATTCCTTCATGAGTACTCATACATGTGTTACACAATCGTACGTATCTCTTATAAGGTTTATTTATGTTAATGGGATACCTCTTTTTTCCAATATTCTCCAAAGAACCTCCCTCGGTACCCTATCGTAAGCTTTTTCTAGATCAATAAATATCATTTGAAGGGATGTCCTTTTTGCTCAAAAATGTTTCATAAGACGTCTCAAAAGGTGAATCACTTCATTCATCAGTAGATATGCCTGACATGAGTCCAAATTGGTTCTCTATTGTACACGATACTTGTCTTAACCTACATTTGATAATTCTTCCCCCATAATTTCATTGTATGGCTCATTAACTTGATATCCCAATAATTTGCACAATTCTAAATGTCTCCCTTGTTCTTATATATGGGTATAAGTGTACTCGCTCTCTATTCCTCGAGCATCTTTTGGTTTCTTCATATTTCATTAAATAGTTTTATGATCCAAGTGATTCCTATTCTCCTAGGATTTTCCAAACTTCTATAGGAATATTGTCTAGTCCTACCGATTTACCACTCTTCATATGTTGAAGAGCCTCTTTGATTTCATTCTTTTGAATACGTAGTTTTTTTATCATATTTTTATATCATCGTTTGCCACTAGAATTTTTAAATCCTCGACTTTGATGCATCTAACAAAATTAAGATCATTAATTTTTTCATCTCTAGCCCTAGCTATCCTAAAAATATACCATCTTTCGAGTTGAGTTTTTTATATAAATCCTCCCAAATTTTAGCTTTTGCTTCACTGACGGCCTTTTTTGCTTCTTTCTTTGCTTTCTTATAAGCCTCTAAAGTTTCACATGTTTTCTTAGTATAATGTAATTTGTAACATGCCCTCTTTGCCTTGATTTTATTTTGTAGTACTTCACCTCTACCACCAAGCTTCTTTTTATTCTGATACACCCTTAAATTCACCTAACACATCTTTCGTCACTTTCCTAATGTGTATACTCATATTGTTTCACATATCACAAGGTGTACCAACATCATTCCAAGCATCTACTTGAAAGATTTTTCTGTTTAAATATATCTTCTTTCTCGCTTTTGAGGTTCCACCATTTAGTCTTAATAACTCAATGTACTCTTTTCTTCTTTGTCCATTTTTTTATTTGTAAATCCATAACTAAAAATCGATGTTGAGTGGTTAAGCTTTCTCCTGGAATTACCTTGTAATTTTTAATACATGTTCTATCTTTTTTTATACAAATAAAGTAATCAATTTATGTTTGTGATAAGTCACTCTTATAAGTAATTAAATGTTCATCTCATTTTTTGAAGATTGTATTGACTATAAAGAGATCAAATGCCATAGCAAAATTTAATATCTCCATAACTTCCTCGTTGTATGTCTATTACACTATCTTTAAATCCTTATTTATAATAATACCAACTCCGTTTCGAGCCTTTTTCTTACCTGAGTACTATAATTTAAAACCTATATCTTCAATCTCCTTTGCTTTTTCTCCAGCCCACTTTGTCTCTTTTAAACATAAAATATGAATCTTTCTCTGAATCATAGTATCTACCACCTCCATTAGTTTACCGAACAATGTTCCGATATTCTAAGAACCAATAAGAATCTTATTATCTAGGACTAACTTTCTTACCCCCACATCCATCCGCGTATCACAAATTAAGTATGAGCATCCCCATTATGTCAGGGAATTCTTAGCACCTGCAGACATGATTTCCCATCTAAAGCAGGATCTTTAGTATCTCTTCTCCTTAAAAGTCATAAAAATTTGTTTTCTACATGCATACCATTTACTTTTACCCAGTAAAGGCATACATGCATTTAGTACGACAAAGAGAAAACTTATTTCACAGTTCCAGAGTGGAAAGCCCCCATCAAGAGCTTACCTGATATCAGGATCCTTCAATGATGTGATGATCTGGGCTTGGTACCTTTTTATGCTATCATGTACATCTGTCACCATCAACATTCTTGCCATGTTTTCCTGGAAATTTTAAATAGAAAATTCGGTGATCAGAAAACAAAAGACGTAGAAATTCCACAAGAACGAGCATCTCAAAGTTCAAACAACTGTGATGTTGCAGAGTAAAAAAAATAAAGAGCAATTACCAAACCAAGGTATCTAATATTTGGTTCACGAACTGCGATGAACTTCCCAAGCAAGGCAACACACTGGGACATCATCTCCTTTTCGGCATCAAGGTGCATAACCTAAGGTATGATCAACATTAGCATTCCAAAGACGTTACACTTGGTTTTTTGTCCCCTCTGTACAAAAATTGACCACTTTACAAGGCAGAATCTATGGGAAGAAAATCATTAAACAAATGGGAAATAGTATAAAGCACAAAACGAAAAGAATCAAGAATCACATGTTCCATAAACTATGTCATCCGCTCCATCAAGCATGTACCATCTATACATGGCTATTCATCAATTAAAGACCAGAGAGATGCCAATTCTATCAAGAATACAGGTCAAGTTCCAACATAACATAAGGCCAATCCAAAAGGGAAAGGAAAAGAGGAAAATGAACAAACTAACTAATTAAACCAAGTACTGAAGATTCATAATAATTTGGTTCTACCAAGAATGTAGTGGTCCAACCAAACTTTACCAGTATGATCCTATTTTCTTTAGACTTTGACAAAGACAAGTTCATTCAAGTTAATGGAAATATTCAACATTAAAAGAAAATGCAGCTGAAAACCATAGAGGCACTAATGTGTATTGTCGAAATAAGTCATGTTTAAATGGAACATGAATGATTTACTTGCTGCAGAAAACTAACATGAAATGTCCATTCATGGACTCTCATGACAATAAATAGCAGGAAAATAAGAACATCAGACACCTAGAAAGAAATGTCAGGACATTTACTGAAACTGAAAGAGCATGAAGCCAAAATAAAGAGCTCACCAGTGCAAGAGCCTCAAATAAAACTGCGTGTGAAGCATTATTTTTGTTTACATTTTTCACCACATCTGTTCCCATCAGAATGCGTTCCAAAACCTTCAGGGAAACAAATGATAAGTTTCATGCTATGCATAAGAAGAAAACAGGAACATAAGATAAAAGCCAAAGAAGACAAGGCAAACCTCAAACAAAGACCTCCTGGCATTTGGATCTTCAATGGTGGGGAAATACTGAAGAGCCCTCATTGTCTTCACCTGCATATTGTTAAAATACATGTATTTATCTGTATTTTTTACTGTGTACATACATGTAATCAAGCACCAGGGTCCTATGTTATCAATAGCACACTATAGCGGGCTATCGCGTTGTAGCGGTCCTAAAACCGATATATCGGGCGACCCTTAGCAGGCGACCCACCAGGGCCGCTATAGCGCCATGAACAACGCTACAGTGGTCCGCTATAACGATGTTAGCGTTCAAGTTATTAATGACTGGTGGGTCAATCCAATTGGATCGGGTCATCCGATCCAAATAAAAGAAACTAACCCTAGACGCCTCGTCTCTAATACGCCTCTGTTGTCTGCTCCCGCCTCTCACCGTTGTATATTGTCTCTCCCGCAGCTCCACCTCTCACCGTTGCTCCCTCCGCTACCACCTACACTGCCACCAACCATCGTTCATCATTGCAACCACCAACCATCGTTCGCCACTGGAGGTACTCATTTCTCTCTTTTCTCTCCTACGTTTGCTTTCTCTCCCACCTCTCACCACTAACATACCTCTTAAGGGCGATCGAGCTTGCTTCTTTGCTGATTGTGAGAGTGAGCATTATTCGGTTATAACCAAATAACCCAAATGAATAGAACCAAATTTTTTTATTAGGTTCCATTTTACTCAAAATTTATTCGGATTAGATTTACAATTTTATAAAACTTTCGTTTATCGGTTCAATCTAGTTTCAAAATATATAATGTATATAGAAAGAAAGAAAATGTAGTCAATACTCAGTACTTAGCATCTGGTTTTACACGTTTTTATGCTATGCATAATGCATCGTATCATACCAGCGATGATCAGGACGCATACATGTTGTTAATGACATGTCCTACAAGAGACCTTGTTAGATTTATATATGTTTGTGGACCAAACCATGACATTTTTATTCTATGCATAATGCATTGTATCATTTTCTTTTGTTATACATGTTCTTATCAGTGCATACTCTAGACTACATATTCTATTCCAGTGTATACAATGCATATTAGTCCCTGTTTTTTATTTGTAAAATGGGAGGCCGAAGTTGAATATACTCTTAAAGTCGAACTTGTTCAAAGATTCATCGGAAAATACTTTTTTCGCTGAAGAATGGCATGTTAGACTGATTTAAGGATAATTGTGGTTCCCTGTCCCGTCTCTCCCTCTCTTATCATATGGTTATTTAGTGATACCAATGAATGTTAATTATTTAATATTCTATTTCTTGTATAAGGTTGGAAAAGTCAAGCTGAGTCGTTATTCTTATTTTTTTGTAGTGAGTATGAAATCATCAATAAGTGCAACTGCTTGTTCTCAAAGTGGCAGTGGCAGTGGTAGTTGTGGCACAAGCACTAGTAGAACAACTGGTATTAGGTTTTCTAATCCAGCATACAACTATAGACCCCCAAGTTTGAAGGATCTAGGATGGAATTGAGGTTTGACAAAATGTAAGACGGATAATATGTAGTATTTTGTACATTATGTGGTCATATTTATACCAGTGGAATAACAAGGTACAATGACCATTTAATGAAAAGAAGCAGAAATGTGGCAGCTTGCAAGAATGCAACTGAAGAAATAAAGAAAACAATTTATGATTATGTGCACAATACATCTAAGAAGACGGCCGAAAAGATTTCATTTCCATATCAAGGAGAACTTTCTAGTATGGAAGGTAACATAGTGACAAGCACCCAATGTTCATCATCTTCATCGTTATTTGGTTCACGACCAATGTTATCAAAGAAATTGTCATTGTCTTTGATTAGTGGGTAAGTATGATCAAAGTAATGTAATATGTTATGTGTAGTTGCAAGTGATAGTGTTGTTTATAAACTGATGGGCCCATAACCATTGGAGATACACCTGAGATACGCTTTCAAAAGGTATAGGTATCCTAAGATACACTTTCAAGAAGTTATAGATATTGTCTTTCCATATGCATAATTATTAGTTTTGTGCAATAATATATGCAACAGTAGTAGTAGGAACTAGGAAGGAATAAGACATGATCTTGATTTCTTCGAAGTACATCCAATATGAGAGAAGGTCGACATGAATGGAGACTAGGATTCCTTATGTAGCCAGCCCCACTTATCGTGGGAGAAGGGTTGGTTTTGGTTCTGTTTGGCAACAAGCTTAGTTGGTTATAGCCTTCAATGTAGAGTTTCAATGCTGCCTGTCTGACAGGGAATCCTGTGTTGGTCTGGTATTTGTAGTTCATTATCGGTTGTTCTTACTGTTTGCACCAATAATAAGTAATTGACAAGTGGGATATGAATTTCATCATGTGACAGTGTTGGTCTAGTTTGTGAATGTTGTAGCGGCAAGTGGGATATGAATTTCATCATGTGACAGTGTTGGTCTAGTTTGTGAATGTGGTAGCATATGCAAGTGGAACATTGTGCCTTTGTTCCTTCAATTTAATCCATTTGTATGCGTTGTACAGGTTGATAAATTGAAGATCTTAGCAGAGTCTCTTGCAAACTCTACAACCAAGGCAAAAAAATGCATTGTTGATAACAGGTATCATTTGGAAATTACACGTTAATTGAGTTTTATTTTTTTCCTGACAAGAAAGCAATCTTGATTTTATTGTCTAATGTTTCTTCTATCCAATTCAGATACTTTTTGTTTAATATCCTTTGTCTCTTTCTTTTGATATTTGATAATAACGTTACATTGTACTGGTAGTCTGGTACAATAGTTCATTTTGTGGGCCTATAGGGATTTGCTTTTCTGCCTTACAAGCACATGCACATGTGAATGCACACACATGTTTGTGTTTGTATTTGATGTTATGTTAAAATGTAATAGGATGGGCCACTAGGGCCCATGTTTGTGTGCTGGATAACCAGGGCCATCAAGGCCCTGGCTATCCCCAGCTAGCCGTTGGGGGTCTTCCTGATCCCCAACGGCTGGCTGATTCCTGCTTCCCTTTCTTCACCATAAATCTGTATATTTGCTCTATAAATAGAGCCTCTTACCTCTTAATAAAAGATGTTGTTTTGCAGCACTTTGACACTTGTTTTGACCCTTTAATTGTTTGTTATTCGACTTGTATTAAGCATTCAAAGTGATGGCACATTCGTTATCTTTGCCTCTCTTTTTTGCTTTAATGTCCGAACTTTCATGCACTTTGGCTGAAGACGAAGCATACTACAAATAATATGGGCTAAAAGGTACGTGGCATTCCTCATTTACTACTTTTTACTGTTCATTAGTGAGTGTTTTCCTCATTCATTTATTAAAGAACTGGTTATGTTTCTTGATATTTCTTAGAAGTTAGAAAACCTATTATATATATAATTTTTTAATCATAAATAAAAGTGTACCACTAAATCCGCTATATCCCCGCTACCGCTATATCAGGGTCAACCGCTAACAACCCGCTAACCGCTATTGATAACATAGCCAGGGTCACCAAAGCCACCGGCCATTAGGGGGACCCAATGGCTACTTTCAGCAGCCAGCAGCTCCACTCCCACTCTCTCCTTTCTCTCTTATCCACTCTATAAATACTTATTTAAGCCTTTTGGCTGATTTATACACATTATTTGAGTGTATTTGCTCTTGTTCTTAGTGCATTTGGTATTGTTCTAGCCTTTTTCTAAGGCATTTTATAGTTATCCTTTGGTGACTTGAGATTGTTCAATACATATATTGTGTTGTTGTTCCATTCAATATGTTGAAGTATCATCTTCATTACGTGGCATCAGAGTTTTAATCGTTCTTGGGAATGTATTGGGAAGCAGGCCATGTGAAAGAAAACATTTACCAGGAAAAGAAGTCTCTCGACTCTTTTGTGGATTACTTTCTCATTGATTGAAGAAAGAATACTCCTCACTCTAAAGCATTTTCATTAAGTTTAAAGTCTTCATTCAAAGTTCTTAATAGAAGACAAGGACTTTAATTTTCGGTTGACAAGTTCCAACTACAAAACATAGGCCCAATCAATAAAAATTTATTTGTATTTCAAAAAACTATGGGCTATGTGAATGGAACAAAAGTGGAGTCTTCTAATGACACTTAGGAACAAAAAGAGGAGTACGAAGGAGGCCATAGCACAATTTTTAGTTAGCAACCGTTAGTTTGAGGGAGTGTTAAAATACATGTATTTATCAGTGTATTTTACTATATTTTTCTCATTATCAAAGTGTACGTACATCTATTCAAGCACTAGGGCCACCTGGCACCCAGGCCATCAGGGCCAACTACCACACTTTCTCCTTTCTCTCTTCGCCGTTATATAAATACTTATCTTGTACATAATAAATGTTAAACCTTTAGGTTGTTTTATATACATTATTTGAGTGTATTTGCTCTTGTTCTTAGTGCATTTGGTATTGTTCTAGCCTTCGATAAGGCATTTTATAGTCATCCTTTGGTGACTTGAGATTGTTAAATATTGTTGCTGTTGTTCCATTCAATACGTTGAAGTATCATCTTCATTACACATATACACACTGTCATGAGTCTGGTTCACAGAGACAAGGCAAGAATTTAGAGTATTTTGGTTTAGAACTTCAGATAAAATCTTAAATGGATGAAACTTTGTTTTCTTCCAGGTGAACAATAGCATGAGGTCATCGCAGTTGGACTAGACTTGGTAAATTCTAGAAATACTCTTTGTTCCCATTGCACAGGATATCAAACAGGGTTGGAGATGAACTGAAAAACTCATCACCTTGAGACATAAAACATGAAAAGCGTTCTACATGAGGAACACAGTTTCCTGTTCATCATGACTGACATAACACGAGTTTTGCAAATTTTCATGCCACGCTGACAGAAGACATACACGCTAACTGGACCATTTGTGCCACAGAGATCACAATTTTCCAATGCCTCATGTTTCTTTCTATAATACGATAGCCCAGTAAGTCATACATCATACTTCCAGAAGTGAGGCACTATAGAAAATGATGAGATTACTAAAGTGTATCAGTAAAACCATCAATGGGGCTCTATCAAGATAATATAGAGTTGCACCTTCCAGCAATTTCTTCTACAAATGCATCTTCGATCTCACAACTGCATATAGCGCCCCTGTTGATTTATAGTTGCATGTTCAGTGATCAATTTTGACGCTGGTCAGGCTGTAATTGAATTCTTTTCCTAAAAAATCAGCATTCTGCCCTCCAGCCATTTGGACTAGAAATGCCTATTGGATTTTGCTACCACATATGCAGCACTCTTTGCTTATGCATTGCAACTCAGTGGGTGACTGAATTAGACCCAATATGCCAAATTTAAAATTAGAATATAGTTATAAACTCAAACAAGTACATATGCTCCAAGCCAGGAGATGCTGGACAACTTTAATCAAATAAGAACAGAACCTTTTCAAACAAAGTTTTTCCAACACAGTATCGGGTCAGAATCATGGCTTCTTAGCAGTTATCTTGGGTCATGCTCATGTTTAACACTAAACCAGCAAGATCATGTTTTACGATTACCTTTTAATACCTTTCATGGCCACATATTTACTCAATATCCAACTTCTCACACCTTTGCATTTGAGAGCTATTTGATTGTCTCTAGGTGCCCAAAACCACATTAATTGTTCTATCTCACTGTATATTCTATTGATGTTGCTCCAACTATTTACCCTAATACTTCATTGCACACCAGCTCGTCCTTTTGGTGGTTGTGGATCCACTATATTTCATGCCTTGTCATGAATAAATAATGAAAAGAGACTCGTACCTCCTTAAGATACCTCATGTTAGAAAGAAAAGAATAAGACTACAGAAAATGCAAAACAAGAAATGAAAACTAATATAAGAAACATCAGCATTGAACTAATGCAGATTTCAGTTATGAAGCAAAAGAAAAAAGGGAGAGACAAACATGTCTCAACAACCCCATAATTCAACCATGTCAAGAAAGATAGCAAAATGTCGTGTTTTCAGCCTTACAAAGGCAATATGAGACGTGATTCTCAAAAGTATGGTAACAAACCTGCAGCCATGGAGATGGAATTCCGTAGTATGTGTACTCTGGTGGGATATCATGGTTTCTAGTAAGTCTCTCCAAAATCCTTACGCATTTTGGCAAGCAGGTCCAATATCCCTCATGGTTATTTGCAACCAATGCAACAAGGAGGCTCATAGAAGATGTCAAAACGCCAAGATCACGTTCATCAAGAAGCTGAGCCATTCTGTCTGACCTGAAAACTGAAGGACCTATAGACGTATATTTGTGGAGAAAAGGAGAAAAATAGTGCCACAATAGAGCAAGGTCCCACTTACCACCCATCCACATTTACAACATCTGGATTCTTCCTATACAAGCGAAGCAGGCATAATGCAGCTTTTTTCCTCACAAGTGGTCTACAGCTACTAGAAATCTGAAAAAACAATGATACTATATTCACACCTTGTAATTTACAAAAAGAGTTAAAGTTCATATATCTTACAAGCAACTTTTGAACATCTGGTGCTAACGACTCAGAAAACTCTCGTCCTCCGATGTTTCCAACCTGTACAGCCAAGTTGGAGCACACACAGGAAAAGATTGAGAATAAAGCTTATAGTCAGCATTGAGCAAAAAAATGTCTCCATAAACAAAAGCAAAATGCAATGATTTAAGGAATGAGGTAAATAGCCAATGCTGGCATTATCCCCATTAGCGAAAAAGATGCCAAAAGGAAAATAGCTTTCTCAAGGAGTGATAATGGCCAAAAGAATTCGATAAAATTAAGATATCAGGTACCGATTCCTTATGTGTGATATCCATCTAATTTAACCTCTCAAAAGTCGCAGTTCACAGTTTGACCTCACTTAAGATGAACATCAAACTTTCACATGACATACATATTCAATAATTCAAGTGCTTTACACTTAAATATAGCACCAGGCAGGTTATATACAGTAAATGAAGTTTATAATATTGTAATCATGCAAGATACCAACACCCACACAAGCTCAATGGTTGTGAAGCGCATACATAGATCAAGCCTAGGAGCATAGTGGGTATTTTTCACTTTGTGTGCATCAAAGGTGTTCAACGATCTGCTGGAACTGAACCAAACCAGCAGTTTTGGTTCGATTCTAGATGCCAAATGGTTTGGTTTGGTTCGGTTTTAAAAGAAAATGTAACTGGTGCTTCGGTTCACGATTCTAGCATTGGAACCGATTCATGAGAAACGAACCGAATCTAAAGAAATTGATGGAAGACTTTAGTCTCGTACGAGCAGGAAAGAGAATGAAAGATGGATTTGGGCACCACAAAAACCTGTGAAGGACACCGAATAAGACATACTTTCTTGTTAGTTTGCTCTTATCAGTTTCAATATCTGCTACATGGTCACTGTTCTGGTTCTGACCATGCCACAGTTTGGTTCAGTTCTCAAAATACCAAGAACCGCAAATAGTGGTTTGGTATGAGGTTGAAGCTAGAACCGAACCGTGAACACCCCTAGTGTGCATGTAAATATTTGCACATAGTTTTAAAATACAAGTGTAGACATTTGTAAATTAATTTTGGTTACTCTGTGGACAACCCAATAAAGAGGATCTTGACACCGAATAAGACATACTTTCTTGTTAGTTTGCTCTTATCAGTTTCAATATCTGCTACGTGGTCATGGTTCTGGTTCTGACCATGCCACAGTTTGGTTCAGTTCTCAAAATACCAAGAACCACAAATAGTGGTTTGGTATGAGGTTGAAGCTAGAACCGAACCGTGAACACCCCTAGTGTGCATGTAAATATTTGCACATAGTTTTAAAATACAAGTGTAGACATTTGTAAATTAATTTTGGTTACTCTGTGGACAACCCAATAAAGAGGATCTTGCCAGTGTAGTATAAACTTAAATAAGACGATGAGAAGTTTTGGTATCTTTGTTCTTCCCTTTTCTTTCAGAAAAGCCTTAATACCTTAGCATCCAACACTGATAAAATTGCACACCGCATGCGTTTTATGGCCCTAGAGTTTGTTTTCATGACCGTTATCAAGCTTCACCAAGTACAAGAGACCACTTTTCAGGTCTACCAACTATCAGTGATAAGAATATCATAACAAGAGATTCATGTTTGGCACTTTCATGTGTGCAAACCCAAATCCAAAGCATCGACTTCCCACATCCATTATGTATAGATGCCACTCATTATCACCAACATCAAGGAAAATGGAAGATTATAGATGTGCTAACATGCCATCTACAACTTAGGATTTCAAATTGGGGTCAGCTTACAGTTTATAAAAAATTCTCCGAAACTAGTAGTAAAAAGGGAGAAAGAAAAGGTAATCAATAGAAAAGGCACAAAGCCAAAACCCAGACGAATGGAAGTACAAGAAATAAGTTAACGAGACATGGTGCTCAAAGGAATGTGACAAGACAAAGAAAATAAATTGCATACCATGGTCAAGGCCAAGCACTGAAAAGTCTCATTGCGCCCGATTATGTCATTACGAACTGCGTTTATAGCCAATCTCAAAAAATCATGGTTTTCATTAAGCAAGCATGATGTGACAATATAGCCCACCTGAAATTGTTCATACAGAAGTTAGACCATAAAGAATTTGGTTGCTTGAATTAATACATATAAATGCTTCACCCAAGTGTTACAGAGAAACTATCAGCATAAGAAGGTGCCAAATACAATAAATGAATGGCCATGGTCGATTTCCTACATACAGTACTGAAATAAGGTTGCAGGGTCTGACATAATAGGACTAGCATGTTTCCACTCATGGGAGAATTACAGTCTTTTACTCATCCGTTTGCTTACAAGATAGACGCACAGTTAGGTGATACGCAGAAAAGTAGCAATCTTCAAACGTTCAATTCATCATGATATATGCCAGATATGATTTATGAAATTTCTAGGAAAAAATTAGAGATAGTGCATTCAGTGAACTTCAAATAGAATATGATCCGAGTGGTAAGGGCCTCAAGTGAGAATGAACTTGTAGACTACAACGATAAAGGAAACTTTGGAATTAATGATGAACCAACTTACCTGCTTTTCTGGATATTTTGGAGCAGATATTAAAGAAACAGCCTCCATATGACCAAAATCTACATCATATCCAAGCATATAGATGTACAACATTTTCCATACATACTTCTTCTTCTCATAAGGTGTCAAACCCTAAAGACAGGACAGGAAAATGTTAGAAAACATCTTTACTGCTATTAGAATATTTATAGACGTGTGTACACAACTTACATAAAAACTAAAGCCGGGAAGCTTGTTGCATATTAGATTTGCTTCAAAAAAGAGCCGGATCATATTAGGTATCAAATTTTCAATTTTATCCAAAATACTGCAAGTGTGATATTTTGCCTTTTGTTTAGAGTATTTTACTATTCTTCTATCTTCGTGACAGAAGTGCTAGGCAGGACCCAAGGTATCAGATTCCTAAGAAATGTAAACAGGGTCTATCTGGGGCTTAAATAAGTTGATAACTTAATGATACCATGGGAAAATAAAGTAAAAAAATGAATACAATTAATTTTAAGCACGTAAAATATATGCAACAGTTCTTATGAATAAAAATCAACATCAACATTATTCACCTATCTATTTTTGTCAAAAGAAAGGTGCCAAACGGATGCCTAGACTTTGTTTTGATAACACAATTTTTTTACCACATCCTTTACAAATTTACAACTCCCCCCATGTAGGGATCACCCTTGCATAGCCAGTCCTAAGCCCGAGTAAAGGAAGAGAGTTGCATTAGGCTTCCGATAGCTAGTTAATATAGTTGTTAGGGAGACTCCCGATGGATGCTTCTCTCTTCTCTTCACTCTTTAATGTAATATGTTGTACAATCTTGCTTTATAAATAGTCCCTTACCTCTTAATAAAACATATTGTTTTGCAACACCATGACACTTGTTTGACTCTTGATTGTTTCAAAATTTGACTTTTATTTGACTTCGGCATGACTATTCTCGATTTGTTGAATTGACAATTTGTTGGGATTCTTTAAGCAACCTCAAGGATCATTTTCTTACATGGTACAAGAGCATACTCATAAAAATATTATGGGATACGACTACATTGGGAAGTGTGTCCAACTTGAAGTAAGTTTTGTCTTCTTATCTTTGATATTATAAGGTTCAGATAATTCCTAAAAACATGTTTTTATTGAGAAATGGAAGGAAAAAATGAAGTGTTTCGATGTTTAATTACCCAAATTGCTATCAAAATTGAAAAAAAACAATGAAAAAATATTTTTTATCTAAATACTATTGGGATTATGTTAATGATAGTATTCAAGAACATAATTTGATTATTGATGGGCTTGATGAAGATATATCATCAAAGCCCAAGAAAAATATAAAGAAGATTTTAAAACATCATAAAAAATGAATGTGAAGATCACTTGGATCATTAGTTAAAATGTAGATGATAAGCTTAGAAATATAATTAAGCTCTTTGAAAATGGTTTTGAAACTTAAAATATTTGAATAAAATTCATTCTCAAGATTATTTCATTTTTCAAATTGATTATTGAAAGCTAAAGCAAGGCAACTTGAGCATTACACATTACCACAATGAATTTTTTGAATTATGGAATCAACTTCGATGTTTTGAAGTGGATGAGTTTAAAGAATTTTTGGACAAACAATATTTTTTCTTCTTCATGTGAATGTGAGGCCTTAGAGATATTTTGAAAATATAAAATCTACCTTAATATATAGAAAATCAAGGCCAAAGGGGATGGGTTTCTTGTCAATCTAATTATGGAAGAAACTATATTAAAAACTTTAAATGCTTCCAAAGAGGTCATTCTTGTTCTTAAACTAAACAAGGCTTTGTATGGTCTTACGCAAGCCCCGAAGGTTTGGTTTGACAGATTTGAAGACTTCATGCATACGCATAATTTTTTTGTCTTGTTATATAGACACTGCTTATTTGTGAGGAAATCATATGCAGATATAGTAATTCTACTATGGTATGTGGATGACATGATTTCTAAGGATGAAGATGGCATATTGCATTTGCAAGTTGAAAATGATGTTCACAAATAATTTGAAATGAAAGATCTTTGTATGCTTAGTTATCTTTTGGAAATTGAAATTGTACATAGTGATAGAAGATACTTTATATATCAAACAAAATTTGTGAGTGAAATTATTATTAGGTCAGCTCTAACTAATGAGAAGAAAGTGGATACACCAAAGGTTCTTATAACAAAATTAAACAAAATTTACAAGTGAAATCGTTATCAGGTCATCTCTAACTAATGAGAAGAAGGTGTATACACTAGAGGTTCTTAGAACAAAATTGACATGAAGGAGAAAAACAAAACGATTAAACACCTTACAGGCAATTGATAGGAGCATTGACTTATCTTACTATCACTTGCCCAAATATATCTCACGTTATCCACACTTCAAGCCAATTTTAGCAAGCTCCTATTATTGCTCATATGAGTGTGGTCATGACTCATGAGAATTATCAAATACATTAAGAACTCTAAGGATAAAGGGGTGTTCTCAATTTACTCACACTCTCTTTAACTTAAGAGAATATTATGATGTTGATTGGGATGGAGATGCCAACAATTGATTTATCCTCCACATAAGCATAGTACCATGCAATGGCAACAGTTGTTGCTGCTGAGTCTTCATGGATTACAGAAGTGTTAAGAGGAATAGGAGTCACCCAAGAGCAACCCTTTATGATATTTTGGGACAACAAGAATGTCATATCTATTATATCTAACAATACTTTTCATGAAAGAACAAAGCATATTTAGTAGGCATGTTACTTTATTCGAGAGGAATACTTGAAGCAGAAGCTCACTTTATATTATGTACCACCTAGTCATTATCGGCTCCTAGATTTAGTTTTTTGTTAGACAAACTTTCGATATACATACCGTAACCATTTGAATGTCAATGGTTTTTAAGTCAGTGTTGGGTGTCATTGCTTATACAAGCCATACGATCATTATTGGGATTTGGGTACATTTTATAGGCAAAGGAGGCTCACATTCTCCTGATATATATGATTGATGTGGGAATAATGAATGGCGACTAACACTCATGCACATGCACGCCCAAAAATCCGGTCATTCTTAGTTGTTTAGCTATACTTCAAACTGTCATACAATAATATTCACTTGGAACCCCGACAAACTGGTTGTATTCCCCCCCATTAGCACATTCTTGACCAAAACCCTTTCAGGTACTTTAAGGGTGGTAAATCGGTATAACCAAACAATATTTCTATAGAAGTTTGAAAAATCCTAGGAGAAACAGGAATCACTTGGCTCATAAGACTATTTAATGAAATATGGATAAACCAAAAGATGCCTGAGGAATGGAGAGTGAGTACACTTATACCCATATATAAGAACAAGGGAGACATTCAAAATTGTGTGAATTATAAGGATATCAAGTTAATGAGTCATACTATGAAATTGTGAAAAAGAATTATCGTACGTAGGTTAAGACAAGTATCAAGTACAACAGAGAACCAATTTGAACTCATGTCAGGCAGATCTACTATTGAATCAAGTGATTCACCTTTTGAGACCTCTTATGAAACATTTTAGAGCAAAAAGAGCAGCTCTTCACATGATATTTATTAATCTAAAAAAAGCTTACGATAGAATACCGAGAGAGGTTCTTTGGAGAATGTTGGAAAAAAGAGGTATCCCATTAATATAAATAAACCTTATAAGAGATATGTATGATGGTGCAACACATGTACGAGTACTCATGAAGGAATGACAGACTTCTTTAAAGTTAATATTAGGTTACATCAAGGTCCAACTTTAAGTCTATACTTATTTATAATGGTGATCGATGAGTTAACAAAACATATTCAAGATGAAGTACCTTGGTGTATGTTATTTGCATATGACATTGTGTTAGTAGAGGAGTTTAAGAAAAAAGTTAATAGAAAATTTGAACTATAGAGAGAAACATTAAAAAGTTAAGGCTTCTGATTTAGTAGAACAAAGATAGAATATATGGAATGTAAGTTTGATCATTTGGTTACTTCAGATGACATATAAATTAAAATTGGCACACATTGCATTCCCAAAAGGAAAGTTTTAAATACTTAGGGTCAATTTTTCAGAGTGATTAAAGAATTGATGGAGACATTACACATAGAATTAATGCTAGTTGGTTAAAATGGAGAGGAACATAAGGTATTCTTTGTGATAAGAAGATACCATTAAAGTTAAAAGGTAAATATTATAGAGCAGCAATTAGACCTGTCATGTTTTATGGTTTTGAGTATTGGGCAGTTAATCATCAATATGTATAAAAGATGTTTATGACAGAAATTAAGATGTTGAAATGGATGAGTGGTCATACAAGAAAAGACCGTATACATAATGAGGTTATTAGAAATAAATCATGTGTGGCACCAATAGAGGATAAAATGAGAGAATATTATTTAAGGTGGTTTGGACATATAGAAAGAAGATCAAAAGAATAACCTCTAAGAAGGTATGAAAAACTAGATTTTAAAAGTATTAAAAGAGATAGAGGATGACCAAAAAAGTGTTGGAAAGAAACAATAAAGAATAATCTAGCTTATTGTGAGTTAACTGCTAACATGGCACATGATAGGGCTGTCTGGAAACAAAGAATCCATGTAGCAGACGCTGTCTAGTATGGGAAAAGGCTTAGTTGTTGTTGTTGTTGTTGTCATTTAAAATAGTTTGGTTTGAAACTCTTCTACAATTTTCTCTTGCAAAGTGGCACGAAGGAGTAAGGAAAATGAAGATATCATCAAGGTCAAAGACATTATCAACTGAAACTGAATTAAGCTGGCCAAACTATGGTCATGTGGCTACTAAAGCCTTCTACCTGTCTTTTGAAGCTTCCCTGCAAAAGTTTATTACTGAAGAAAGGAAGGCAATTAAAATGTTGCTTAAAAAGACTCATAAATCATCATCTAACCAGAATTGTAACATTAAAAGGTTATATGCTGGCATTCTTCCGAAACTACAAATTGTGAAAGTCGCAAACATGAAAACAATTATCTTAGTGAAGTGGAACAATTGAAGGTAGATAATACGTATCATAACTCAGACAAGGAACTGGCATGACCATTTTATGTTTAAAAACTGATTTTTTAAGTCTTCCTATAATTGTTTATTATATTAAGAGCACATAAAACCATTAGAAAATTACTTACCCGTAGGATGGCATAAATTAGCGACTATATTTTTAGCATGAAGTAGAGAGAAGTTCAGAATGCATGTGATTTGCATAAAAAAGGCTCGTATGGCTGCCTTATCTTTTCAGTTTAATACAAATATTACCTAGAGTCTCCTAATTGCCCATGCATGAGAGCACCAACACATTTGCACCGTATCTTCTGGATTGGTGGTTGTTGCAGTCTACCTTAAAATTCTTCCTTTTATAAGATTGAAAATACCTTTTATGGTTAGTGTTTGCTAAACTTTATTTAAAGTTAAAAGAACATCTGAATGCCTTCAATCCGAGGCTTAAATAATGTCTCGGCAACATCATACTGCAACCAGAAAATTTTCAACCGAAGTTGATGCTGCGCTTAAATACACAAACTGATCAATAAAAGATAACTCGGACAGCAGAGGAAATCTTAGAGGTCCATTTTGATACACCCACCTACCTAGATAAACAGAATGCATTACAGTCTTCCATAATTTTGTCTACCTTGGAATATCCGTTTCTTCCATTTAGAACGGCTTGCTCCTCCAAAAGATTGAATATTTTTCCTTTCACCAGTCCTCGCAGTAGGCAAACACGTCAATTACTCACTTGCACAAGAGGGCAACAACTGCATCAGAGGGCAATTTCTTCCTACAATCTTTCACTATTTCTGATAGACCTATTGATTAGTGCTAACATGAGAGATCATAAAGGCAGGCCTTCCAACGACAAGAGCCAAAATACAGATGCCTGGTAATCTCGGAATTTAAGCACATTTTCTCACTTAGCTAGCAGAAACCCTATATTTTGTTCCAAGAAAGCTGCCTAATTGATCCGCAACATAAGACAAGACGAATTTTTCTTCCATTGGCAAGTAAGATCAAACCAACCACAACAAAGACAGTCTCTCTTACGCGCTTCTAGAGACAGTATCTCCACTAAACTGGAATTTGCTGGCAGCCAAAACTACGAAATATCCGATCTCTACAACCTTGTTCACAATCAGGTCGATAAACTGACCCAAACCAAACGAGATCCAGAGGGAAACGTTTTACAGATCAGGGACGCCCATTCTCAAAGCAATCACTTCGATCGAGAGACTGCCAAACCGGATCTAGATCGACATAGACCAGACATAAACACGGAAGTCGCCGTCGTAAAACGGCGAAAGAGAACAAGGAACAGAACCAAGAAAACAAGGAGGTATAAACGGGAATTACTAACCTTCTCATTCTTGAAACGCGTACGGATATTTCCGAGCTCCTTATCGATCCTCTGCCGCTCTTGCTCCTTGTTCTGACAGTTTCTAACATCGCTGATGAAGACGGAAAGTCCTCGCATCCCTGACAACGCCATTTCCCTCCCCTCTGCGATCCGATCCGGCCGATCGGACGGCTCCCGGAGAGAGAGAGATCCTTGTCTTTGTCGCGCGCGCGCGCGACGTAGAAGAGGAAGACGAAGAGAGGAGAGTGTTCGAAGTCTTTGAGGAGGGTGGCTGTCTGGGTTGGCGAAGGCGGACTTTCAAGGCTTCCCTTTGAATCCTCGGGCTTGATCTCGAGTTCGTATCTTAGTCCATGATGCAGGCCATGTTGGCCTGGACCCTCCCATTATACGGGGCGACCCACATGATTCGAATATATTTGGATCCAAATCCGAATCTAAACCCAAATCCAAATCCAGGTTGCGAAAGGTGTTCGTATCGGATCTAGATCCGAATTCCACCGGACCCCTCACATGTTATCCTGTCTCTAATGTCAAAAACGCAAGTTCCATATGCAGGGGCGCAGGTGAGCCAATGTGGCTGGAGATCGACTCGATGATAAGCAGAACTTGGCTTGATTTTGTTGAGCTGAGTCGAGATGGGAGAACTGATTAACCGAAACAACCGAACCGAAGTAACCGAAACAATCAAACCAAATTCCTTCGGTTCGGTTCAATATAATTTGGTTTGGTGTTGGTTCAATATAATGTGGTTGTCACACGATTGTACATTGGACTTAACAGGCTACCTCTTCACGTTACACAGCGAGGACACTCTTGTTCTTCAAATGGATCAATTGACCGTTGATATAGTCGAACTATTTACCTTCGGCGTTTATATAAAACGGACAGAAGATACGATCGTGTGGTAGAGTGGTGAACGTTTGGAATGTGGGTTGGGTCGAGATATCATTGGATCCAAAATCACAGTTCCCAAATAATGGAATTCAGATTCGGTTCAGAATTTATTTGACTGTGTACCAAATTCAACCTATTCACATTGTGCTTCTCGGTTTTTTTATTTTGAGTAGTGATGTGATCTTAATTTGCATTGATCAGAGGGAGGGAGAGCCAGTTGGCATGAATTTAAATCGGGTTTTAGTACTCTGACATGACTTGATATGATCGTTTCAAATCCTTTAGAATATGAAAATAGTGGAAACAACCTCCAATTCTGTCCTCTGAGTAAAGTTCATACCAACTTGATTTGGATCTTACATGAGACCATTTCACAAGCTCACAAGCCAAAATTTTGTAAAAATAAATTATAATAGAAAAAGTTAATAGATGTCTGTAGCAAAAATAAATATATTGAGATAGCTTAGTCACACAAGAAAAGACCGTATATGTAATGAGGTTATTAGAAACTAATTAGGAGTAGTACCAATTGAGGATAAAATGAAAAAAATCGTTTAAGATGTTTTAGGCATGTAGAAAGTCAACCAAAGAATGATCCCGTAAGAAAACGTGAAAAGTTAGATTGTGAAGATGTTAAAGAAGAATAGGATGATCACAAAAGTGTTGGAAAGAAACTCTAAAGAATGATATTCTTTATATTGAGTTAATGTTATCATGACATGTTAACTGACTCCATCTAGTATGAAAAAGGCTTAGTTGTTATTGTTGTTGTGGACTACAACTTCTTGCATGCATCCTAGATGAAGAGAGATTAATGTGCCGCGTGCTAGGGGGTACGACGGTATAGCTTGGCTAGGTTCGCTGATCTACCCCCTCTGATGAGTAGATGATTCACCTTATTCGAGATCCGATTTTTGATCTGATCCGGTGACGGCACTGGAGATTTTCAGGCCCGGTGATGGAGAACAAAAAATGAAACGAGTTGGAATTATTTTAGCATGATGGTGATGAATTGCATGTTTATGGTGGGAATAAGAGATATAATTTGAGTATCTTCCTAAACTTTCATGTCTATCTCTCAAGAATTATTTTCGTATTCAATCCTTGTCTTTAATTAACATTTAGAGGATTAGGGTGTTTATTTAGGCAAACTTTTTCTTTAAATTATAGGACAAGGCAGTTTCCTTTGGGAGGTTTAAATTGTTCCATGTAGCATAGATTTGAAAGATTTGAAGTCTCGGAGTAATATCTAAAGGGTCAGGCAGTTTTTTTCTGAATTAATTGATGGTGCGTCATTGGTTCTGGACCTAATCCCCTCACGATTGAACCCAATCCGGACCCGTTTTCTCCCCAGCAAAATTAGGGTTTATTCCTTCCCAGGAATTCCTCTCGCCCACTACACTCAAAAGTGACGAGTCTAACGACCATCATCGGGTTGCGACTGCCGGCGGCCGAATCCCGACGTGCAAATTGCCGGATCCAGCGAAAAGGTTCCCCTCCTCTCTGTGTGATTTAAGTGCGAGAACGCGTTCCTGAGTGAAGGAAGCAATTACCACAACAAGCGCTCGCTCGCTCTGTGTGTCACTGTCTGTCTCTCTGTGTGTCTCTCTCTCGCTCGCTTGCTCTTGCGTTTGTTTTTTGGGTCACCTAGAAGAGTTTGTTTTTCAGAGTCATAGACTATATCAATCGTGCAGAAAGAGCCACGGCTATCCTGTCTAGGAAGTCGACTCGAAAGAACCTTCAAGGTGAAGGTCACGAGCTCGATACCCGGGACGTTAAACAAACACTGTGCCAATAGTTATGATCGCCTCTTCCTGTTTATCTATCGTTTCCTCGTTTTTTATACACGTTCTGGTTCATGTAGTAATCTTCTTATATATTTTTTTCTTTTGTTAGGCCGATTATTGAAATGGGGAAGAATAAGATCAAGGTTAAAAAACTTCCATCACGTATCAGAAAGGAAGCTTCTGAATTCTTGGTACTGTATACACTTTTGTTTCTTTTAAGTACGTCAGTTGTTTTCTCTGTTGGTTTTGTTTATGCATTTTTCTTGGTGGTGAAGCCTTTGGAAGGGGAGGCAGGAAAGAGTTTGCCCAAGGAGGATGAAGAACCATCTGCAGTGAATTCTACTGTTCTATATATCGGCCGTATCCCTCATGGGTTCTACGAAGAGCAAATGCAAGGTCATAGTCCAAGCTTTCAACATTCCTTATCTCCAAATTGTGGGTTAGGCTGAACCTTTATCTTTTATGTATTTTGTCTTCTTGCAGGTTTCTTTAAACAGTTTGGGGTGATCAAGAGATTGCGAGTGGCAAGAAACAGAAAGGTTCTGGTTCAATTTTGCATTCAAGATGCTTGTTGGTACTACTAGTGTGCATTTAGCGGGCATGACACACAGCCGGAGTTTAGGAGCAGAATCTTTAACGGCTTAGAAGGCTACTAAGCAACATCAAAATATGGCTTAGTGAAGAGAAAATTAATTTATATTTTCCTTAGTTGAATATGGAGTTCGCTTCTATACTGCTTGGTAATAGATAATGTGCATAAATTCAGTTATTTAGTACTCAAGTGACCATGTATATGAGATTTTAGTTACGTTACTCCTAGCATGTTCCTATGAAGTTTTACTGGGATTCTTATTTTGCAAGTGAATGCAATTACAATGAGCTACCCGATTTCTTTTCTTTGTACCAACAATGACAAACTGCTAGATGATTAAAACCAACGAGCATGGGAAAGTGGGCCAGTTCTGACTGTTAGTGGGAATGATCATGAAATCCTTAGTTCATTGTCCAATTTAAGCTTGATATCTGGTGATGCGGCCACACTTTCAGGCTAAACCGAAGGGTATTTTATTGCATTCATATCACAGAAATCTAGGCATTTCCCTTGTTATTTATCTTTTGGGTCAGACTGTGTCACTGTAGTATTTGGTCCATCCTTTAACTGTAGTGGTCTTGTAAGATTTCATGATTATGTACTTGTAAAATTGTAATTATAGGGCTACACGGTAAACCAAGATCTCCTCAGTAAACAAGAATTTAGGGGTCCTTGTGGGATTCTCAGTTGGTTCATATGATGAAGCTAAATTCTCTTGGAGCCGTGCTGCATGATTTATAAGGTAAAGAGGGAATATCTTTCATACCAGAGGATCTCATGAGGGATTTTGAGGGCCATCTCACTACAAAAGAGATCTGAGTGCAGTAAGAAGAATATGATACCACTTCACTAGATACTGTCACCCTAAGTTGGCAACATTATATGAGACGCTTAAATAAGATGCTGATCATGGCCGTAGATTTATTTTAGCTTGTGAATATCATCCTTAACATAATTGCTATATCGTTGAGAACTGTTGACACTACACTCAGACTGAGTTCTTCCTCTATTAGTTTATAGGACTTGGCTTTGCTGGCAATAGAGCAGGAACCATGAAAATTTGTCAAAGATATATTTGATAATAAAACATGAGCTCATGAATCAGATGTGTAGTCCGTTTATCAAGGTCAGATGCTGAGTATCCTTAGTTCGTTACCTTGTTTTGCTGGTAAATGTACAATCTTCTCAAGTTCTTGAAGCAATATCAGGTAACATTCTATTAGTACAATTGTGGACCTAAGTCACACAGACACTTCTAATGGGTGGAGTGTCGACCCCGACACTGGTGCGATACCGACACTGTGTTGGTGCGGCATGTCAAAAAAAATATTTTTTTGTAGCTCAAGGATAAATGGGTCCGAATAATGAAGATTGATTTATGTATTATGATGAAATTAGTAGTTGTTTACCATTTATATGTTTTGCTTTAATATAAAGTTGTGTACTTACTATTGTAGCTTTATACAATATAAAGTTGCTTGAATGATTTTGGGTGCGAACAATTGGTTTCTTATTACTCAATCTGATTGGATTCTTGACTCCATATTATATGCCTTTGCACAGAATAATCTCAGTCACCAAACACATTTAAAAACCAGGAACATTGCCAGATCAATAGAACAGAAGAGTATGACATCACTAGTGGATCCTAGCACAAATACTAGTATATGTTATATCCTACAAAAGATCTTGAAACTCTTTGAATCCATAACTTGGATATTTTGCAGCTCATAAAATCATTGTAAGTTTCAGATCATTATGAGGGAACTTGCTAATTGATACCTATGTGCACCAAAAATTAACAAATACTAGTTGTATTATGATTGATTTATGTAGCTTGAATATTATATATAATATATAATATTATATACCTTAGCCGTGTTGCCGCACCCAATTTTTTTGAAATTTGCCGTATCCCACACCCGCACCCATGTGACATAGTTGTGGTCAGTCAGTGAATGTATTGTAACTTCTAGTAAACAACAATGTTTATGTGGGTTTATAGCACATGATTCCAAGTCACCTATATATATAATGTCCATGGTTGATGGAGCTGGATCGTTATTCATCAAAACAGCTTGCCCTTTAATTGGAATGTATGTGCATGTGCGTGTGTGTGAGAGAGCAACGAAACTTTCAGATCCGTCTGCTTGCAAATCTGCAAAAAGTGTCCAATTACAATGGAATAGATAAAATGTAGACTATTTGATTTAGGCTTTAAGTCACCTTATCTTTAACAAAGGTTCCTTGTCATCGAAAAGAGCAAGAGGCCCAATAATTGGGTGTCCAATTTCAATGGAATAGATAAATGCAGACTATTTGATTTAGGCTTTAAGTCACCTCATCTTTAACAAAGGTTCCTCGTCATCGAAAAGAGCAAGAGGCCCAATAATTGGAATCTCCACAGACTGGGAATAGTTCCATAAGAATGGGTACATTGCACCTATATATTTTGACGTAGAACCGTGCTTCAATCTATAAGTAATTTAAGCTTTGTTTTGGCTCTTCTCTGACTTGGGTTTGTTGTTCCACAGACAGGAAAGTCTAAACACTATGGGTTCATCGAGTTCGAATCTCCTGGGGTACGGCAGCTTGCTGTGACCTTTACTCATGGATCCTTCCATGGTTCAGTAATAAGTGGTGGATTTGTTTTGTATTTTTACAGGTTGCTAAAATAGTTGCAGATTGTATGCACAACTATTTGCTATTTGAGCACATGCTACAAGTTCATCTTGTTCCGCGTGAGAAGGTGCATCCGACAATGTATGTTATCATCCTTGGTGATTGAGCTTCTTGATTGCCTGTTTTTTCTTATTAAGCATTTTCTTTTGGCATCAGCACTGCTGTGTGGTTGTGACTTTCCATGTTTCGAATGGTTTGCATGCATGGATGTGTGTGTGCTTGTGGGGGGAGGTAGATTTTATATGTGAGATATCCTGGTTCATTAAATGTGTTTCTTCAGTGAAAAGCACATCTACCTGCCCTTCTCTGATTTCTGGTTTTTTCAATAATCTTTTCTTTCCAGGTGGAGACGAGCAAACCACAATTATGATCCATCAAAAGGGAGAAAAATTGAGAGGACACGGCGTAGCAAGGTTTGGTCTAACATATAAGTTCCCACTTTCGGATTAGGTTGCAATCCTAGCACGAGTGCTTTCTTTCTCAAATGATTGGAAGTGCTGGACTTATTGTTTATTATTCATAGCTGTAGATCGATACTTGTTTTTGTTGTATATCAGGATAAGACTATTGAGGAACACAAGAAAATGTTGGAAGGTATTTCGAAGCGAGATCTTAAACGAAGAAAAAAGATTAAGGCTGCTGGAATTGACTATGAATATCCCGATATTGTGAGTAAATCCTTCATAACTTGCTTCCGGTTTAGTCCTTTATAATGGTTATGTTCTTATTGAATCATGGTATTTTACAGGCAGGAAATCTTCAGCCCATTCCAAAGAAAATCAAGTTTGCTGACGAATAATAGATTGATTTTCATGTAGGTTATCTCGAATGTTTGTACGAGATAGTCCATGATATGTGCTTTCCCTTGTTTACCGGTAGTACGCTCCTTTGAATTGTTACATTCCTATAATTTTCCAAGTGAATCTTATTTACCAAGAGCAACCAAGTAGGAAGCACAAAAGGGCTATCATTTTAGTGTCCTAATTGCAGATTCTAGTTATTAACACAAAAACTATAAGGTTTATACAGAATCAAATCACATCATTCTTCCTCATGATTCCCCCTTTCTCGACGGTTGAGTGGGTGAACCGTAATGAGATATTTTCCATTTCCAATTGATGATGTTGATATTTGCTATTAAGAGGGTAATCTATGGTTCATTCTTTTAATGCACATTCTTGGCAGCTGTGAGTTGATTTGAGAACTATGGCTAGCAAGTCAAGCTGGAGCCTCTAAAACTCGAGTTCGAGTTGACGTCGAGCTTCAAGCTTAAAGCCCAATCTGGCTCGATCTTGAGTTCGAGCCAAGTAAATCCTTGATCAAGCCGCGGAGAGCTTGGTTACACCCGTACTTGAGTTCCCTCAAATCCGGCTTCTTAATAGAGCTCTTGTATGATTCCCCTCAAAGCATCCAAAATGATACGTAAGAACGGCATCCGAACAGAGCTCCTGTTTAGGGTCGGACAAACGGCATCAAGTTTGCCACTTTCTGCTTTATGGAAAGCGATTTTTGAATTTAACCTTTTCCTTTTTACGATGGAAAGGCAAAGCCAGATGCACGCCCTGACTGGGTATCAAACTCTTGACCTTCAACGTGGAAGTTGTCACCTTAGCTAGGTGAGCTGTTGTTCAGTACTGCCATAGTTCAGCATGAGTCAGATTGCCTTGAAAGTTATGGATTCGACGTGCAATCGACACAAGAGTAAGAGCAAGGTTCTACCAGTTGAGCTGTATCTCTCAAACCTTGCTAGTCTGCAACAATTACCTTTCATGAAGGCGGTGGAATTTTGCATTTGGAATCTTTCTTGTTCTCCTGCATCGTTTAAATAATTTTTGTTGCAATATTACGTGAATCAGAGTTCTTAATACAACATAAACATCTCGTATACTGCTGAGAAAAACATTTAAATGTTTATTTTCAAGTGAAAAAAGAGAATGATATGTGGAGTCTGTTCTGCTTGTATTAAAGCTGTCATATATTACATATTCATAACAATAGCAGATGATATCTAAGTATTGACTTGCATGTTAATATTAGGAAGGGACATTAAGGCCTGGTTCAGTACAAGGCCACAGCAATAAAAGAAGAGGATGCACAAAGAGCAATAGCTCGCCTGGCTAACAGGTCAACTCACAAGCTTAAGTTCATGAATTCGGTACTCAGGGCGTGCGTCTACCGCCCAAAAGATTGGGAGAAATTAAGAACATAAATGTTTTTTTTTGGAAAATAATATATGATGTAATGCTTGTTAGTAGAGATGGGATTACAGCACGGTAACCCAAGCTTTGCCTCCTGGTGTAAATTTCTTGAGCCTTCCCATGAACATGACAATTAGGATGAGAACTTTGCCTTTCCAACTCCATTTTCCGGAGAAGCTGACCCAAGAGTCCTGACACTGCCGGTTGGTAATCTTCTGCAGTCGGCTGCAGCTGTAGCCCATCGTTAGCCCAACGTTGCCGTAGGCGCTGTGCATCAGAAACTGCCATTAATCTCATGCTCAAAAAATGCGCATCCGAATATGCAAGTATTAAAATATGGTGTTCATTTAAATGCTTAAACGGTAAACCAATTAAAGAAATCAAAGAAATCGGAAGCAATTCGAGGTTTTGAGTTCTAAGCAATCAAAGAAATCTTAGACTGGATATTTGAACTAGTTAAGACCGGCAGTTACCATTCTCGTTCACGGCATCATTTCCACCGTGGAGTATCTTCATCACGTGCTTTTAGGTGAGAAACCTTGGGGGCACATAATTTAATTTTTTAAAAAGAATTTTAAAACAGATGAAATATAATGGAATTACACATAATAGTTGGACATGAATGAGTGCCGGTGGTCAGGATCCAATTTATCTGTCTATCTATCTATATCTATATATGAAATCCAAGATTAGTAGACCATGTGTCCACCAGTGCATTCAAATTATTTGTTTGAATAAAAATTAATAATTTTAATTTCAAAAAAATATATATGTTTACACTTTTTACTTTTCATTTTTAACATGATCCAGATTTAGTGCATTGGTGCACAACCCATGCATAGTGCACCAAATGGAGTCTCCTATATATATATATATATATATATATATATATATAAAGACATAACAGATCTTAACACATTCTGTCTTAGAAAATTATATAAAAACCACCTCGAAAGGAAATTTCTAAATAAGCTTACAACATTTGGGGTATAGGATATTATGAATTGCGTAATGTACAATTCCAATGGTAAGTGGGTAGGTCCCACTGCATGTCTGCTCACTGTGCGCACCGCATGTCTTACATGCTCCTAGGATATATACTTAAAAAAACATTAAGAATAATTAAATCTTTCACGATTTCTAGTAAGATTTTCCGAAGAGAAACCTGAGACTTTCAATTACTCACGAGATCTTTTTCATACTACAAAATTGAAAAAGATCTGAGAGATTAAAAATCTCGCATAGATGTATTTTGGTTAAGATTCTTGGGTGAACTACCTTTTCCTGATTTAGCTACTTCTTACACACACACACATACATACATACATACATACATACATACATACATATATATATATATACATATACATATATATATACATATACATATATATATATGTATATGTATATGTATATACATATACATATACATATATATATATATGTATATGTATATATATATACGAACAAATACAAACACATAGACAGCCACCCACATCAACGCCCCCCGCCGCCCCCCCCCCCCCCCCCCCAACACACACATGGAGGACAAGCGATTGCCTGAGGACAATGTGAGTTCCTAGAAACAATCAAGGCACAACCATTCACTACATTATAGGTGATGGGTCCTACAGAATGTGAAAGAATCCCTCTATTTGGAGGGACCAAATAACCAAAAGTGGAATACAAGGTTCATGCCTTTTCTGCTTACTTAGATGGTTTATTCCAAAAAGAGCATAGTAATGAGGGCAAAAGGCTGACAAATCCTTTGCAGACATACTGATAGACAAGCCATGTCCTGCCTCAAAGGGGACTAACAGAAAAAAGCTAATGTGCGTGTATATGCATGCATATGTATGTGTTTCAGGTCATGTTTGTAATATAGCATTTCATGTTCATGCAAAAACAGGTCAACCCAAACACGACAAGTTTCATTCGTGTCAGTTTGAATGGACATGAATGTGAACTTTCTCGGTAGTGCTTGTGATGGGTCATCGTGTTGTGTCCGAAAATTGCCGACTATACACATGTACATGTGTGTGACATGATAATTACACTAAGGGTGGATGAGGAAAAGAAACAGTTCCTTACCTTGTGAGTTCAAATACTATGTTCATGACATTAAAATTGAGGGGATCTTCCTGAAGTTGCCTTCGTTCCGTGAGGCAAACTAATACCACAAACAATATCAGATAAGCAACCTGGGGAAGGAGGAGATAATCTCTCGCTTTGCTTTGCTTCTTGCTGCCATTGTTGTCCTTTATCATACCGGCCGTTTTTAGCGGCACCATGAATGTATAGGGAGGAAGGTACCTGCACATTCAAGTATCTTCCCTTTATTTTACGTTGTCAATCACAGTAAAAATGCGAATATGCACAGTAAGGCCTCAAATTATTGGAAGAAAATGATAATACATGATATAATGTTTTGGTGCTATAATAATATGATTAAAAGATGAAACGATGTTGAATTAGAATCCATTAACCAAGCCAAATGCGAGATATGACTTGAACTATGTTATGGTCTTACCCTTTCACAACCAATCTCAAATCCGAATCAAGGAGCGCCATGTGACATAGACGATAGCCGATGTCAAAGTTGGCAGGATATTTTACCATGCATATAACAAAAGGTAATTAATAAATACACAATTAGCAATAGCTCATCTGGCTAGGTGGTCGACTCACAAGTTGAAGGTCATGAGTTCTACACCTAGGATGTGCATCCAACTTTGGTCTCCCATTTTAAGAAAAAAGAACGTAATGAATGATCTATGTAGCCGACCCTACATAGTGCAAGAAAAGACTTGATTTCTTTCCTTTTCTTCTTCTGATATTTTAATTATATCTAAAATATATATGTACAATTTTTCATTTTGGTTATAAGAGGAGGCCAAAGCCTAACCCACCCACCCACACATGCACCCTCTGGGAGTCGAACTTCCGACCAGAAGCAACGACACTAGAGTGCCCTGTCGTTGAACTAATGCTCTCGGTGTTACGTATGTACTTTCAATAATTTATGGCTGGGGGACAGTAGGACATATGTAGGGAGAATACACTTATTTATTTATTTAAATATTGAATTATTGTTTTATTATTTTATTCGAATTAATATCTGTGCCTAGAATATCTGTGGCCGCTCCTCCTTATAGAAAAACAAATATGCAAACTAGGATGTAACGTTATCAGATTTGGATTGCATTTGGCTTTAAAAAATCCAGTCAATTAGACATCAACATGATAAACCAGGGATATGGATACGAATAACCAAAATCAATTTAGTGAGCCTATTCAATAAGCAAAGTAGGAATCTTATTCTAGATCCAATTTCTCTCTGAATAGGAAAATCAGGATTGCAAATCTAGATCCAATTAGTATTTGGGTATGGTTTCAGATACCTTATCTGATGGAGTTGGATGCATTGTCAATCCCTCCAAACCGACAAAAGCAATTAAAAAAATATTGAGAATAACAGTTAAATTGCTACCGTAAAAAAAACAGTTGAATTACATAAAGTGCAGTAATTTCAGTAGAACGTAAGGTATTGTTGAAACACAATATTCCCAAAATAAAGATTCAGTGATCAAGAAGAGGAAGAGCCATTCACTCACATCATGACGATGTAGATCACCAACAAAGCCTGAGAGAAGGCTGTGAGATCAAAGGCCATTTCCCCAGCATGCCTTGCATTTACAGATTGAAAGATTCCTGCGACCAATTTCTGATAGAAATTCAAGCCAGTTGCCGACGAATCCCACTCCAAGAAACCAAACATAGTGAGTTGCAGCATTGTGAACCCAACAACAGACGTTGTGAGATAAACAGAAATTTTCCATGGAAAAAGATGAGTGTAACCCAATTCTTGGCCTCTTTTCCAGAGATATTCGTATTCTTTCCTTGGAAAGTATTTCATGAGAATGCACAATATGAGAGTTAAGCAAGGAGGGAACAAGGTGTTACCAAAAAGAATCTGTCCGATCACCATCCATAGCATGCCAGAGTCACCCCTGAAGACTACCATATTTTCATTGTTTGGTAGTAATCCGCAGTTCACGAACGACGAAACCGTGGTGAAAACTGCGAAAGTCACCATGTTAAGGCCTTTGCTTTTCAGTATTAATCTAGCACTGCTGATCATTTTCAGATAAGCAAACACCATCAGTGATCCAATGACGTTAACCAACATACAGAATCCTAAAGCAACATTTCCCAAACACTTCATGGATCTGAGTTGCAAGTCTACAGTATTAAGTACATTTGATTCTGAGCCAGTTCTCCGATTGCAGATCATGGTATTGTTGATATCTCCATTTTCAGCACCGGCAGCTTCTGTTTGGCCAGATTGGATCTCCAGCTCGATATGGGCCATGGAATTACAGTCCTCTGGCCTCAATTCAACACCATTAAAGTTGAGAGAGTTAAACAGCAAGGTTATAGCAGATAGGAAGACCTCACCTCCTACAAACATGAGAAAGATGAGCACCACAAACTGAGAATTGGACATATCTTCCATGTTCACAGAGGCCAAGCTCGACGCTGTTGTTGCCGATCCTGACATGAAGAATAGATTGAAATTGCTCAACCTGTTGTATCTACTGGGTTTCACATTTTCTAAAAGCGCTAGGACAACGAATCCAAGTATGGAGAAGGCCATGTAATAGAGGAGCACCAAAGAGGAGGGATGCATGTAACGCATGATTAGTTTGCAAGCCCATATGAAGCACTCACAGATCCTTCTATGGAAATAATACACCATGCATCTGTAAGACCATGAGAGAAAACATACAACGTAATGATGAAATCCTTTCATGGTCAAGGAAGCCTGGGGAATATGACAAGACGGTCACAGAGGCTCACAACTTCATACGAGCAAGATTGAAGACCATGGGACGCCAAAAAGGGCGACCGCCCGGTGGTCACTGGTAACAATACCCTTAGTTGTAATGAGATGAACGGTTTATATTCAATCTCCACCAGATTTGATTGACTGGGCCCAATAGACATCTATATAATTAATGCAATTATTGGTGACCTAATTTGCTTTCACGTTTCAAAAGGAAAAATTTGCATCGGTGATGGTAACTCTTGTGTGGTGTACTGCCTGGGGAGGCTGTAGAGGAGGAAATAACTGAAGCCAGAAATCTTAATAAGTTCTCTTTTCCACAATTCGGCAGTTGAAGCGAGATGCACATCCCAGGTATTGAACTCGTGACCTTCAACTTGGGAGTCAGACTCCCTAGAGAGGTGAGCCATTGCTCGTTGGGCAGGTCCAAGTAAGGTGTGAACCCATCCCATTCGCATTGATTCTACGGCATTATCATCCAAACTAAAGCCAAAACCAACCCTTTTTCTCGAGACAAAAAGGTTGGCGGCATGGACGATTAGCTGCCTTTGATTCATCTAAAAGAATTCAAACGACGTACTCAATGTGAAGGCTATTGCATGGAGTGCACGTGATGTGAGCCACCATGTATGGCATAGAAGGAGTTTCTTGGAGCCTCAAAAAGGTGCTTTTGGAAATAAGGGCTCAACTCACATGCTTTCTCTTGCTTCTAAAAAGGCTTGCCTTCATAAAGCAAAACTGAATAATTCGTTTCTGCTAATAACGTTTCTGCTAATAACATTGACACGTTTCAAGAAACCTGTCAATGTTTTAGCAAAAACGAACTATTCAATTGTTTTACGAAGGCAATCTTTTTTTTAGAAGGTTCTTAACCGTTCGATTTTTGAGATAATGGAGACACTCAAACTTTTTTTTTTTTTTTCAGATCTATTTTATCACCTTAACTGTTCGGTCTTAGATGAATGATTAATGTGCTCAAGCAAAAAAACACAAAAGGTAATTTTAGTTCAAATCTTTATTGCTAATAATACTAATCAAAGATGAAGATGTTTGAAGAGATTTGAGCATGAATAAGGTTTCAGCATTTATCATTTTTTTCTATGTATATAGAAGAGAGAAAAAGAAATGGTAAATGCTCAAACCCATCCATTCTCAAATCTACTTTATCATCCTAATGGTTCTATCTTTGAATATAAATGGTTAAGGTGATAAAATGATTAATGATTAACTATAAAGTATAAAATACAATGGTATATTTAATTTAAATCTCCACTATTGAATATGTTAACCACGTTGTGCATATGTTTGAGTAGATTTGAACATTTACCACTACCTCTCTTTCTCTCTCTAATATATGTATATGTATATATATATACGAACAAATACAAACACATAGACAGCCACCCACATCAACGCCCCCCGCCGCCCCCCCCCCCCCCCCCCCCCCAACACACACATGGAGGACAAGCGATTGCCTGAGGACAATGTGAGTTCCTAGAAACAATCAAGGCACAACCATTCACTACATTATAGGTGATGGGTCCTACAGAATGTGAAAGAATCCCTCTATTTGGAGGGACCAAATAACCAAAAGTGGAATACAAGGTTCATGCCTTTTCTGCTTACTTAGATGGTTTATTCCAAAAAGAGCATAGTAATGAGGGCAAAAGGCTGACAAATCCTTTGCAGACATACTGATAGACAAGCCATGTCCTGCCTCAAAGGGGACTAACAGAAAAAAGCTAATGTGCGTGTATATGCATGCATATGTATGTGTTTCAGGTCATGTTTGTAATATAGCATTTCATGTTCATGCAAAAACAGGTCAACCCAAACACGACAAGTTTCATTCGTGTCAGTTTGAATGGACATGAATGTGAACTTTCTCGGTAGTGCTTGTGATGGGTCATCGTGTTGTGTCCGAAAATTGCCGACTATACACATGTACATGTGTGTGACATGATAATTACACTAAGGGTGGATGAGGAAAAGAAACAGTTCCTTACCTTGTGAGTTCAAATACTATGTTCATGACATTAAAATTGAGGGGATCTTCCTGAAGTTGCCTTCGTTCCGTGAGGCAAACTAATACCACAAACAATATCAGATAAGCAACCTGGGGAAGGAGGAGATAATCTCTCGCTTTGCTTTGCTTCTTGCTGCCATTGTTGTCCTTTATCATACCGGCCGTTTTTAGCGGCACCATGAATGTATAGGGAGGAAGGTACCTGCACATTCAAGTATCTTCCCTTTATTTTACGTTGTCAATCACAGTAAAAATGCGAATATGCACAGTAAGGCCTCAAATTATTGGAAGAAAATGATAATACATGATATAATGTTTTGGTGCTATAATAATATGATTAAAAGATGAAACGATGTTGAATTAGAATCCATTAACCAAGCCAAATGCGAGATATGACTTGAACTATGTTATGGTCTTACCCTTTCACAACCAATCTCAAATCCGAATCAAGGAGCGCCATGTGACATAGACGATAGCCGATGTCAAAGTTGGCAGGATATTTTACCATGCATATAACAAAAGGTAATTAATAAATACACAATTAGCAATAGCTCATCTGGCTAGGTGGTCGACTCACAAGTTGAAGGTCATGAGTTCTACACCTAGGATGTGCATCCAACTTTGGTCTCCCATTTTAAGAAAAAAGAACGTAATGAATGATCTATGTAGCCGACCCTACATAGTGCAAGAAAAGACTTGATTTCTTTCCTTTTCTTCTTCTGATATTTTAATTATATCTAAAATATATATGTACAATTTTTCATTTTGGTTATAAGAGGAGGCCAAAGCCTAACCCACCCACCCACACATGCACCCTCTGGGAGTCGAACTTCCGACCAGAAGCAACGACACTAGAGTGCCCTGTCGTTGAACTAATGCTCTCGGTGTTACGTATGTACTTTCAATAATTTATGGCTGGGGGACAGTAGGACATATGTAGGGAGAATACACTTATTTATTTATTTAAATATTGAATTATTGTTTTATTATTTTATTCGAATTAATATCTGTGCCTAGAATATCTGTGGCCGCTCCTCCTTATAGAAAAACAAATATGCAAACTAGGATGTAACGTTATCAGATTTGGATTGCATTTGGCTTTAAAAAATCCAGTCAATTAGACATCAACATGATAAACCAGGGATATGGATACGAATAACCAAAATCAATTTAGTGAGCCTATTCAATAAGCAAAGTAGGAATCTTATTCTAGATCCAATTTCTCTCTGAATAGGAAAATCAGGATTGCAAATCTAGATCCAATTAGTATTTGGGTATGGTTTCAGATACCTTATCTGATGGAGTTGGATGCATTGTCAATCCCTCCAAACCGACAAAAGCAATTAAAAAAATATTGAGAATAACAGTTAAATTGCTACCGTAAAAAAAACAGTTGAATTACATAAAGTGCAGTAATTTCAGTAGAACGTAAGGTATTGTTGAAACACAATATTCCCAAAATAAAGATTCAGTGATCAAGAAGAGGAAGAGCCATTCACTCACATCATGACGATGTAGATCACCAACAAAGCCTGAGAGAAGGCTGTGAGATCAAAGGCCATTTCCCCAGCATGCCTTGCATTTACAGATTGAAAGATTCCTGCGACCAATTTCTGATAGAAATTCAAGCCAGTTGCCGACGAATCCCACTCCAAGAAACCAAACATAGTGAGTTGCAGCATTGTGAACCCAACAACAGACGTTGTGAGATAAACAGAAATTTTCCATGGAAAAAGATGAGTGTAACCCAATTCTTGGCCTCTTTTCCAGAGATATTCGTATTCTTTCCTTGGAAAGTATTTCATGAGAATGCACAATATGAGAGTTAAGCAAGGAGGGAACAAGGTGTTACCAAAAAGAATCTGTCCGATCACCATCCATAGCATGCCAGAGTCACCCCTGAAGACTACCATATTTTCATTGTTTGGTAGTAATCCGCAGTTCACGAACGACGAAACCGTGGTGAAAACTGCGAAAGTCACCATGTTAAGGCCTTTGCTTTTCAGTATTAATCTAGCACTGCTGATCATTTTCAGATAAGCAAACACCATCAGTGATCCAATGACGTTAACCAACATACAGAATCCTAAAGCAACATTTCCCAAACACTTCATGGATCTGAGTTGCAAGTCTACAGTATTAAGTACATTTGATTCTGAGCCAGTTCTCCGATTGCAGATCATGGTATTGTTGATATCTCCATTTTCAGCACCGGCAGCTTCTGTTTGGCCAGATTGGATCTCCAGCTCGATATGGGCCATGGAATTACAGTCCTCTGGCCTCAATTCAACACCATTAAAGTTGAGAGAGTTAAACAGCAAGGTTATAGCAGATAGGAAGACCTCACCTCCTACAAACATGAGAAAGATGAGCACCACAAACTGAGAATTGGACATATCTTCCATGTTCACAGAGGCCAAGCTCGACGCTGTTGTTGCCGATCCTGACATGAAGAATAGATTGAAATTGCTCAACCTGTTGTATCTACTGGGTTTCACATTTTCTAAAAGCGCTAGGACAACGAATCCAAGTATGGAGAAGGCCATGTAATAGAGGAGCACCAAAGAGGAGGGATGCATGTAACGCATGATTAGTTTGCAAGCCCATATGAAGCACTCACAGATCCTTCTATGGAAATAATACACCATGCATCTGTAAGACCATGAGAGAAAACATACAACGTAATGATGAAATCCTTTCATGGTCAAGGAAGCCTGGGGAATATGACAAGACGGTCACAGAGGCTCACAACTTCATACGAGCAAGATTGAAGACCATGGGACGCCAAAAAGGGCGACCGCCCGGTGGTCACTGGTAACAATACCCTTAGTTGTAATGAGATGAACGGTTTATATTCAATCTCCACCAGATTTGATTGACTGGGCCCAATAGACATCTATATAATTAATGCAATTATTGGTGACCTAATTTGCTTTCACGTTTCAAAAGGAAAAATTTGCATCGGTGATGGTAACTCTTGTGTGGTGTACTGCCTGGGGAGGCTGTAGAGGAGGAAATAACTGAAGCCAGAAATCTTAATAAGTTCTCTTTTCCACAATTCGGCAGTTGAAGCGAGATGCACATCCCAGGTATTGAACTCGTGACCTTCAACTTGGGAGTCAGACTCCCTAGAGAGGTGAGCCATTGCTCGTTGGGCAGGTCCAAGTAAGGTGTGAACCCATCCCATTCGCATTGATTCTACGGCATTATCATCCAAACTAAAGCCAAAACCAACCCTTTTTCTCGAGACAAAAAGGTTGGCGGCATGGACGATTAGCTGCCTTTGATTCATCTAAAAGAATTCAAACGACGTACTCAATGTGAAGGCTATTGCATGGAGTGCACGTGATGTGAGCCACCATGTATGGCATAGAAGGAGTTTCTTGGAGCCTCAAAAAGGTGCTTTTGGAAATAAGGGCTCAACTCACATGCTTTCTCTTGCTTCTAAAAAGGCTTGCCTTCATAAAGCAAAACTGAATAATTCGTTTCTGCTAATAACGTTTCTGCTAATAACATTGACACGTTTCAAGAAACCTGTCAATGTTTTAGCAAAAACGAACTATTCAATTGTTTTACGAAGGCAATCTTTTTTTTAGAAGGTTCTTAACCGTTCGATTTTTGAGATAATGGAGACACTCAAACTTTTTTTTTTTTTTCAGATCTATTTTATCACCTTAACTGTTCGGTCTTAGATGAATGATTAATGTGCTCAAGCAAAAAAACACAAAAGGTAATTTTAGTTCAAATCTTTATTGCTAATAATACTAATCAAAGATGAAGATGTTTGAAGAGATTTGAGCATGAATAAGGTTTCAGCATTTATCATTTTTTTCTATGTATATAGAAGAGAGAAAAAGAAATGGTAAATGCTCAAACCCATCCATTCTCAAATCTACTTTATCATCCTAATGGTTCTATCTTTGAATATAAATGGTTAAGGTGATAAAATGATTAATGATTAACTATAAAGTATAAAATACAATGGTATATTTAATTTAAATCTCCACTATTGAATATGTTAACCACGTTGTGCATATGTTTGAGTAGATTTGAACATTTACCACTACCTCTCTTTCTCTCTCTAATATATATATATATATATATATATATATATATATATATATATATATATATATAACATAAGTATTTCATGTCAAAAAACTCCAAACTTATAGTATGCTTTCATCTTACACACTTTTATGTTAAAAGGCAAAACCAAATTCATGTGGATGACCTCCGGTAATTCAACGTCTATCGCCATTAGCTAATGGATTTTCAATAACTTAATATGAACAAATGGCGTGCTAGTTGAGTTGTGTCAGCTTAGAGACCTCAACCCTGTTAAAAACTCTTATTAACATTTGGAGCAAATTAAAGAACCAAAACAGTGCGCTGCAAACAGTTATATATGCATTTAATAAGGTATCATAGAGATTGAACAAATGGATTTTAGCTTTCCAATTTACTTATGTAACTGATTATATAATGCTTCATACTTTCGGTTGTGCATCTTAATCAACACTTCCCCTCAAGGCATTGTTAAGACACTTGGACTCAACAGTGCATTAATTACCTAGGCACTCATTTTTTCAGGCAAAGTACTTTACGCTAACATTGTTATATATATATATATATATATATATATATATATATATATATATATATATATATATATATATATATATAGAGAGAGAGAGAGAGAGAGAGAGAGAGAGAGAGAGAGAGAGGGAGAGAGAGAGAGAGAGACCTTAAAAGATAAACCACCTAATTAATGGTGCTCATCTTTATGTTCTTTTCCCTATCATTTCTAGTAGAGAGTGGCAATTTTGGACTGGACCGGACCGGACCGGACCGGACCGGACCGGACAACTTCATCAGGGCCCACCTGAGAATCTGTATCCGGTCAGGGACTCACTCACCAGGGTCAGGTCTGGATCTACTTGAAGAAAAGGTCGTGGTCATCCCGTGTCCCACCCGGAATTGTACACACACACAATATAAATAAATAAATATTTTTATGTACTATCATGCATTGATATATGCTAACACAGTTAACAAATTTAAATAAAACTTAACCATCTATTTTGCAAAATGAGTGGTTGAAATATAGATTCAAAAGCAAAACATATATGTGCATCTTTTGCAGGTGTACTTCATTTATATTCACACATTTTGCTTTTTTGAAGCCAAATCTTAATCATCCATCTTGTAAAATAGATTATCAAGATTTGTTTAGATATGCTAGCATATATGAGGTTCTCTTATATACGCATGCACACACACATATATATGTTGATAAATATATAATGTTTTTTGATCCATGACTTTACATAAACATTTTCACCGATCTTCGATGGTGGAGGTGATAAAACAAAAACCATTTAATCTAATACAAAATACAAAAATACAACAATACTTTTAATTTAAGTATCTATCACTAATCATACCAATTGTAATATGGATATACAAAATACAAAAATACAACAATACTTTTAATTTAAGTCTCTATCAGTGATCATACCAATTATAATGTGGATATTTCTTTTATGTAAGATTATTTATCTAAAGACATTATGCATTTACTACTACCAGTATCATTGTGATGTGATTGTGTATGATGATAATACAACACCTCGGCCTAATCACGTTGGTGTCTCTCCTCACAAGGGTAAACCGAGGGAAGGTGCAACCACCTACGCCACACAAAAGATAAAAAAAATGGTTTTCTAAACCCAACATAAACACAAAAAAGTATACATGGATAGACATATCAACTTAGTACTCAAGTTTATGTCACCAACTTAACATCGGACACCGGACCTCGAAATGTGATATGTAACACGTGCGCGCACACACACACACACACACACACACACATATATATATATATATATATATATATATATATATATATATATATATATTGTTTGTGCTGATGCAGTAAGTAATGTAAGTCAACCCTCCAACCCTCTATCCAAGACTCCCAAGTGAACACGCGCAATGCAATAATGGAGCACGCCTAGCATATCAAATTGCTACGTGAAGGCTTCAAACAATAATACATAGTACAATAATATCACAAGAATAGTACAATAATATCACAAGAACCGACCAACCCGTTCACTGATTCAAACCCAAACTGGAAAGAAGTTCCAATACGCGTCGCCGATCGAAAGCCGTGTATCAGGTACAAGAAAGGGTAGAATCGTGTCGAATGACATAGGACAGGATGTGAACCGTAACAAGTACTTACCAGTCCTACAAATGGACTTGAATGACTCGAAGACGGGTTCCATGATTTGAAACCGTCAGTTCCGGTTTACCCACAATCAGCCATGTCCGCGAGAGTACTCTTTTTCTCGGTCAATCCCCAAATGATGATAATAAATTGGTCCTGACCAATGACCATCTACAAAACTGGGGATACAATTAGATCGTATTCTAACATGTACTACCTGAATTAACAACCAAGTTTTCCAAGTGTTTAGCAACAAGGCCAGACTCATGAACCGTTTTGCAAGTTGCCCACGAAGGAAAAACAACAAATTCGACTTGCCGGAAATTTATGGCAGTTCAGACCACCGGAATCTATCGGAAAACAAGTTGATGGTCTGAATTTGACAAGAAAGCTGCCGGAATATGACTGCATTCACACTTCCAATGGTCCGATACATCGGACTTCTTTATCTACTTCTTGAGTTTCGTGATGATTGATCTAATACCATGGTAACGGTAGGCAACACATAGGTCTATCGAGGAGGAAATTTGGGTACTGAAAGAAAGTATAATTGGTGGACCTTTTCTATTTCATTATAGCATCATCTATCCACTGTCATTCAGAAAAGAAAAGTAAACATAAACATTTAAAACTACTTGCTTTGAAATACAAAAATGTCAATTATTGGCCATAAAATACTGAATAAAATAAATCTCACACACTACATATGCATATGCGCTTGTATATATATATAGAGAGAGAGGGAGAGAGTGAGAGTTGTTGAACAACTTGTTATGCTAAATATTACTTAATCATCATCACTATCCATACGATCAATCAGATGGTGATGATAAAGTCTTCCATCCCACATCAATTCTCATAATGATGTCGATGAACAAGTCCATTTGTGTTGTTCATGCAAACTTACGGATAACACAAGTCGCCTAGTAGTGGCTGAAAGGGTACCTAACAACTCCTAATTTTTTCTCTCTCTATATATCTCAAATAGCTAATAGCTATTAGGAGCAATAGTTGAGAACATTGTGGGTTGTTATTTGGCAATTTCTTTCTTTATAGACTTACGCAAGAAACCAATCAACACAATTAGAAAACGTAGAAAGGTATATATTAAAACAAACCTTCCTAGGATCGAGCTGCCTTTACCAGTTTGTGAATACCATTTATAGTGTTCAGATAATACTTAAAGAACAATTTTAGAATTCGTGCTTTGTTGGAGAGGCACGTCACGTTCAATCTTTCTCCTGTCTCAAGAGGTCTCGATCCTTCGTCTGTCCACTATAGTAACCCTCTCTCTCTTAGGACGCAAACTCTTTTTCATCCGTTTGAGAAATTTGACATTTCTTTTATTGGTGGGAGGAATTTGGTGTTTTCTTTTGCGCTTGGGTTTTATCGTTGTCTTGTTGGGCTTTTCATTTTCAAATACGAACATCGATCTCCGTTCTGGGTTCTCATCTTTCGATATTGCGTTGGCTCTAATCCATCCAGTTTAAGAGGTCTGTCTATCGGGCTTGAGATTGGTCTATTCATGTTTTTCAGTCGTTGTTTCGTGTGCTGCAGATTTTGGGTGTTTGATTTTGGTGTAGCAGTTCATTGAATCTTAAAAAAGAAAAAAATCAATTCATTGAAGATGTCCCGGTGTTCATCTGGTGGCGTTTTGCCTTGACTGCAGCTCTCTTGTGAAAACAGTGACAGGTAAGTATTCATTTATTGTATTTCTTGTGTCGCTTTGTGTCTCAAGTAGGCAGACAGGCAGAGAAAAAAGGACCCGAAATACAAGATACACAAATATGACCTGAAAAGCTCGTGTCCGCATCCACCCAAAACAAGAGAAGAAAATTGTGACTTATTAAGGTTGAACTGCTTTTTACTCAAACACGAAATCAAGCGACACAATCATGCCCGAAAACATGAGATTTCTGGTAAAATGGCACCTGATACGAAAATGATCCGAAAAAACAATGCTTGTGTTCATCCAAGTAACATAAAATAACTCGGTTGCACTTAGAGCGCTGCGGCACCTGACAGGGCTCTCAACTCACGTGATGAAGGCCATGAGTTCGATTCCAGGGGTGTACATAATTGGCTTCGCCCTCCCCATGTAACCCCAAAAACACAAGTTCTATGCTTGGGTTTCTGACAATAACATGAATGGCATATTAGATGCACGACCAGGAATGCAGAATTCCCTCCCCAAGTGCAAACCTGCCAAGGACCCTCAGCAAACCAATTATATATATATATATATATATATATATATATATATATATATAGAGAGAGAGAGAGAGAGAGAGAGAGAGAGAGAGAGAGGTTATGGTGGCACATAATGTATTTTCATCTCCGCTCTTTTCTTTTGGGGTATTCGGGTTTGAACACTCTTATAACTATTTAAATAACATTCATGTTCGTCAAACCTGTTAGAGAGGGACTATATATATATATATATATATGTGTGTGTGTGTGTGTATATGCTCTACTCATATTCATCTATTAATTTTTAAGTAGTTTGAATAATGTTATTACACTCGTACCCAAAATAACAATTGAATATGAGAGTAATGAGAGTGGTGGACATGATCCAAAAACTCTCTCTCTCTCTCTCTATATATATATATATATGTGTGTGGAGAGAGAGAGAGGGACAGCTGGGGTTAGGCAGGCCGAAGTAGATATACACTCGGGAATTCAACTCTTGGCGTTTTGGCAAAGAACATATGCCTCTTTTGGGGTGAAAACAAAGTTTTTCCATGACTAAAATGGTTCACAGGTTTCTCGCGATGCTTGTATATGCTATAAGTGAAATTAATGGTTAATGAACCACAAGCTTGAACTCAAGTTGTAGCTTGGGTTTGGCTAGGCACATCATAAGTTGACTCAAGTTTGTAGCTCAGCACAGGAATCATGTGTAGAGATAGAGCCAACTTGCTCAACTTTTTAATGTGATGAAGCGGTTGATAAGGAGTTGCAAGATGCAAATTGCCACAGATTTTATCTTTCAATCCTTGTTAACTATCCAAATTGATCAAATCCATCAACATAACTCTAAAGGGAGTACTTTTTATTTTCCTTATTTATGATTCGGGGAAAGCGTTTGTTTGAAACATGACAAATAATCAAGCCTCGTGCGTGCATATTTATGTATTTATATATATATATTAAAGAGAGAGAATAGTGCAGGTAAACAATAATTCATACTTAAATTTACTCGGATCAATGATTGAAATTTAAATCTCAATATCAAAATATATAGCCTACTTTTTACAAGTACAATAAAATACACTCAATGCAAATTGCTTTATAGCTTGTGGAATATGTGCCGAATCATATGTCATGGTTTAGATGAAGTAAAATATTGATAAAGGTACACATGTACTTTTTTATAGGTTGAACTTCATTAAAATCAAAGAAAGATTTAGAAGGATTGCTTGTGCACATATTCTATAAGCTTTTATAGATTGTACTTTGCCACCTTAAGAGTAAAAAAGTCCTTTTTATAGTGTTTTACTTTCTATTTTTTAATTTCAACTGTCCTTTTTTATGAAAAGGTTGGGACAAATCGGGAAGATTTAATACTATTGCTTACCTAGATAATACAACCGTCTATATGTGTGTGCTTACGAATATAAGCATATTTGATATGTAGTTTTAATTAAATATGTATAAATAATATGCAAATATATACATATTTAATTTACACTACATATGAAATATACTTGTACATACTTTAGGCACACACACACATCTATGTATGTGTGCATGTTGGTTGGCCTACACCCCAAGCCAATCGGAGAAGGTGTAGATCTATTGACCTGAACCAGAAGAGGCCCGATAAATTGAGTCGATTTAGTTGGTACTCCTCCCAACCCCCAGCTTCGACGGTAGGTTTACGTTTCCATTCAAGCTTACTTATGAGACCCACTCACATACATAACAAATTCATGTAGTTCACAGAATTGAGGTTCGGGTGATCACCTAATCCTGACCCGCCCCATTGTCATAGCTACGACCGGTTCCGGTTTTCATGAAACGAGGAATCAGACTCAAACCAGGATCAAGGCGGTTTTAATTGGGTACTAAACTGATAAAAAATTCATTGAAAATTGAAAATTTAAACAATTAAAAAATATGAAACCGACAATTTGGAACCATTAGTTTGGGTTTAGTTTGGGTTTCGGTTTCATAAAGAGTGAAACCATAATCATATTGGGAGGTGTTCAGTTTCAGATCCGATTTGATCGGTTCAAATTCCGGACTGTTCTTAATCAAATTCAGTTCCCTTTGAAACAGCTTGTCTTGTTCCAAACTGGTCATCTCTTTCTACACAAAAAGGTGAGTTGCCGGAAAAGAGGGAACCGAATTGATTCTCTGGTTCTCAGAATACAAATTGTTCAGGCTTCTTGTTCTATTCTCAGGTTTGCTACGTCGTGTCAAAAGACCGTGACCATCGTGTTTCAGATCGTCTTTGTGTCATGTTTTTAAAGTCAAAAGCAGGTCACACTTTGGTTTCTCATCTTGGGTGGGCACAAACACGATCTTTCTCTGTTGGGCAGGAACCAACTTTCACAAAGAAGGATGAAGATGCATAGTGAAGTTATAAGGCTGTGGTGTAGTTCATCAAAGGGGCAATGCCTATAACTAGTTGTGGCAATTCGTGTATTGGGACCATGTACACGTCGTGTCCTTTTCATGTTCGTGTACATGGCAGGTCTGAATGAACACAACCTGCTCGGCACTTTGATAGGTACAGAAACAACACATTGCGGTTGTGGGTGTGGAAAACTACAGGTAGGATGAAGAATCACAACTCCATAAACTACAATACGGTCGTGGAGAATCACCACAAGGATGAAGAATCTGGGACTCCATAAACTATCATTCACTTGCTGTTCTCATGAAACAGAGTTGATGGCACGATTGACCTTTTAATGCAATTGTGAAGCATTGAGGCTGTGAAAATTGATCAAAAGGAAGGCGTGTGTCTAACCAGCAATCACAGCAAAGTAGGAGCGAAGAATCACAATATGAATGATGATTCACTGAACTTTTTACAGCATGAAATGATCTTTTTATCAACTCACTTGGGAAATTGGGAATAATCAACTCTGTGTGTGTGTATGTGAGAGCGAGAGAGGGTGGGGGGGGGGGGGGGGGGAACAGAGAGAGAGAGAGAGACCCTAGTTCATATGAATTGGCACTTATTCCTGGGAATAATTTTCTTTCTAAAATGAGCCCATTGATGACACCAGGATACACATTAAAAAGCCAAAGCACCTAAGAGCTAGCATTACTCAAGTCATTGTGCATCTATACATATAATCCTTAAGCACTAAACACTAACGTATCTGTTCTTTCCTTCATTCCCATCGTCGACCAGCCAATCCCTCTCTTTGTTTCCCCTATTTTCGACGGTATCGAGAGTGTACAGTACCGGCACCACAGTCATGCAGCAGATCAAAACCAAAACTGGCCCAAAAATCCACAGCAAGAGGGGCAAAGCTCCATAAAAAAGTCGATTTCCCACTGTGCTCAGTATGGTTCCTTTCTCCAAGAGCTCACTTATATACTCTGGGCTCACCATTGAAGCTTCACACTGTGGGCTATTTATGAGGAAATTCACTTGATTGATAAACCTTATGGACAGTGAGTAGCAGAGGAAAGCAAAGAGCAAGATGAGCAGCATAGACACATATTTGAGTGCCACCATGAACTCGCCATGGCCACCGAAGACGGCATCATTGATCGGCTTCTTAACACTGTATGTGCTGCTTATTACTGCACCCAGCCCTGAGCAAAGTAGGATTGTTGTCGTCGCCATCAGCGTCGATCCCATGATCGTGTTTCGGAGAGTTTGAACTGCTACAATGTTTTTCTTATCATTGTCCTGCTTGAAGAACAAGGGATCAGTTGAGCTTAAATGTCGCAGTGGAGTCAGCTGAGTTAACTTTCTGTCTACAAGTGTACAATAGTACTCTAGAAGTCTACTGACTTGGAATGCCTTTTAGGAGGCCTTATGCCAAAGTTCTATTAAATTTGGAAAGAGAAAACCTTATGTACATGATTTATTTTTTATGAACCATTTTCTACTTTTAGTACCCCAAGATCAACAGTAAGAATTACAGGAAACAGTAACTCTTATTGCTGGTTGAAACATGTGATCTCTGCTACGACCTAGTTGGTTCACGCTTGATTCGTTTTAGTCATCAAAAACATGTGACAGCTGGTTAAAGTTCCGTGCTGAAAACAAGAACTTTAGAGAGAGAGGGAGAGACTTGAAGATCTCATTTACAGAAAACAGAAGGATCTCTACATTGATCATATATGAGAAGACCTTAAGGATTCTTGTCATTAACAAAGTTATGTGCATCATTAGTTGAAAGTGGTGGTTTGGCTACGCCTATAAAACGAGTCGAACGAGTCAAGCCAGGCTGTTCATGGCTCGTTGATTAGGTTGTTTCTTAGGTTCATGGTTTGCCATGATTATGTATTTAAGACAAACTTCGAGCTAGATGAATCACGAAGAGGCTTTGCTCGCTAAGCTTAAACATCTTAAAATTCTGTATAGATTTAATTATAAATGGATATCTTGCTCATTAAAGTTAGAAATTAGCTTTTCAATATGCAATTCTCAATGTAGAAACATAACACTTCATAACCAAGTAAAGATGTTCGTGACATCAGACACCTTCAAATGGCACGAAGATCGAAGATCCCGTTGTTTGATGGAGTGTGAGACATTTTTGGCATTAACAGATGTACATCCATCCATTTAATTGTATTAACATGCTTTTCAAAAATATATTTCTATGTAAATATTATAGATACACAATGGCGCGAGCGTGTGTGCATCAAGTCAAGCTCATGAGCCTGACTTGTTTATAGCTCATGGAGCCAACTTGTATAAACCAGTAATAACTTTCTTTGTAGGCTCCAAACCAAGCTGAAACAAGCTCAGGAGGAGCCCAAGACGAGCCAAACTAGTAGTTTGATAAGTTTAGCAGACCCAGGTGTGGTTAGTTATTACTATACGACTTGACAATTATCTAATATAGACTTAATGAAGGCACTAAATCACAATAACATGGACTGCTTGAGATCCCAAGAGATACATAGGAGTTATGGGATAATCCTAGATAATACAGGATATGGTGATAAACATAATGAAATTGGAAGATGAAGTCAGATTTATACCTTCATAATGGCTGCCACCCAAAGCCTTCTGCCCACTGCATTGATTCCTATGATGGTTTTCATGGGTTGGGTCCTGACCTTGTGCCACAGCCAGCAATGATAAAAAAAAATCAGCAAAAGCCCCATCGGCACCAGAATCAAATCCAAATAGCACTTCTTCCACTCCATTAATCTCTCTCTCTCTCTCTCCAGCAGATGATGCAAACTAACTGTGATGCGTTTGAGTGTTATTTATGCAAGTTCTGTGCATTGTATGTGGACATGCACAAAGCTTGTTAATGGTGCTGTAGACAATTATAACACTTGGTTTTTTATCAGAATCACACCAACTCACCCAGTTTTCCTGAAGAGGAATCATACGTATGATCCACTACTTGCTTTTTGAGGCAATGTGCCTAACCAACCTTTTTATCTCTTCTTTTTCTTCTTCTTTGAATTGAAGCCTGTAAACATACATATATCTAGGGGTGAGCATTATTCGGTTATAACCGAATAACAGAACCGAAATGTCTATTTTGGTTCGGTTATACTATAATGGTTCAGTTCTACTATAAATCGGTTCGGTTTTTAATTTCAAAAAAATGTGGTTTATCGGTTCAGTTCAGCTTTAAAACCGAATAATTGAATATATATAAATATATATAAGTATGTATTTACATACATATATACCTATATATACCCTTCAGAATTCAACATTAGCGCAAATATTCGGCACCTCCGGCTCTCACTTTTTTTTGTTACAACAGGAGGCCGAAGCGTAAGATACACACATACACCATCTGAGAGTCGAACTCCCCAACAGCAGCAATGGCACTAGAGCACCCTGCCGTTGGGCTATCACTCTCGGTCCTCTGGCTCTCACTTCACTATCCCCTTCTGAGCCCCTTCAACACCCACTTTGTTGAACAGGAAAAAAAAGGGGTATGCCTTACTGTTAATCCTGAAAAATTACACTGAAGAATTTCAAAATTTGACAAGAAAAGTATATAAAGAATAAAATCTTGGCATGATTGTTGATTAAAAATTTTGACAAAATTTTATGTTACGAGTTACATATTTAACTTTTACTTAACCCCTCGGCTCGCTGCTGGCTAACTCGGCTTAGATTTGGTTCATGTTCCCTTGCTCAAACGAGCTCATGAGATCATGAACAAGAATTTTGAGTTGATGGATAAGCTATGAAGATGAAGAGCTCCAAAGCTGTTCGTTCAGCTAATTTACCAGTATTACGCCCTCGGCCTCAGTTATGCTATTTGGTTGTCTTTACCCACATTAAGTGGAGTTGGCTGGAAGCTGCAAAAAGAAGACTTCTTTGTATTGTTTTCGCTTAAGCATGTTTAACTTTAGAGTTTAGATGGAATGCGATAACTTAAAGCATCAAACTTTTGAATCTCGAGAAAGTATTTTATTCATTGTCAACCACCTAACACAACCCTCTTCCTTTATCTGAGTTTCGGACTAATCATGCAACAATGATTCCAAATAAATCCATTAATTTGAGGATGATCTGTAGGAGTCTAACTCCCCACCAACCACAATGGTAGGAAATACCTCGCCATTGAACTACCAATCCATCCATTTGTGATTATGAATTTTCAAAAAAGTATTTAAATCATGCTTAAAAGCAATTTCAAACTGTGGTTTTCGTTTTGAACTGATTTCTAAATATCATGAATCATAACCGAACCCAGATTGATTCTGATTACCAGTTTTAAGAGCAGTGCACTCGAACTGCCGGAAGGGGTCCCTCTAATGGAACGACAAGGCGTATCTAAGGCCAACAAAAGTTAACCTTACAAGTCAAAAGTAGAAGGAAAAAGAGAGAAAAGAAACCAAAAGGGATAATAGCAACAGTACGATCACGCAATAATCAATCAAAGAAGGAAAGCATTAGTGAGAATCCACTAGGCATCTCCACTAATCTATAAGAAGAAACGAGAGAGAGAGGTGGCCAACAACTAAAACCCTTTGTGTGCCTATAATAGTGGATTATCCGACGTACAGTTGAAGTGACGAGCCCGTTTCGTGCACTCACTGTAGCGTATACGTCTCTAACGTACAAACCCCAATGATAATCATGTGGACTCCACAACAAGAACCATAACGAGGGTCTTTCGATAATCCTCCCCACAAGTTCATCTCCAAAAATGAGAATTATGATTCTAAGAACACAATTGATTTGACCTAGCTTTGAATCAGAATCGTGCCGGAGTGCGATTCTCACCGGAAAAAGGCACACGAAAGTGAGGATTTTGATACGGTGCGACTTTCCTTTAGCTAAAGCGAGAAAAGAAAATTGAAAGAAACAGACATTCGTTCCTCCTTCCGTCAGTAATCCGGATTGCTCATCTAGGGTCCCTCTTGTTTTTCTAAAAATCGGGCGAACATGTATGATCTCTCAAGAATATATTTATCATTCATTTTTCACAACTATTTCATCATTTATGCACCTCAATCATCGAAGCTAGGAATGCATTTGAATCAAATGGGGCAAGCAAATGCATTTGCACCGGTGATAGATACGATTAAGGTGGTTCGACTTTTGAGCATTCGCGGGGTATCAAATGCAAGAGATTAAACGGTGAACACTAAAAATTTCTAAGAAAGTGGAAAAAGTAAAACATCAGCTTGTTCTTTTGAAAGTTAAATGGTAATACAAGGTAATGCACAACACAACGACAACGAAGAACCACGAATAATTTACCCCAGTTTAGGGGTCGTTCAACATAGGTTGCAAGAACTTCGAATCATTCTCTTAAAGCTCATAAAGATAAATGATCGGCTTGCCCCAATAGAGAAATGTCGGTCTTTTGATATAATAAGATAGATTGAGATTAGGACGCTAGGAGCTCAAACTATTGAATAAATCCTCATCCTTCTGTTGAGGATTCCTTTTCCTTTTCCTTTTCCTTCCTTCTTCTTCTTCAAACCCTAATTTATATTTTTTACCTCAAAATCTCAGAGGCCAATAGTCCCCAAATTTTCGAATTTGGACCTAACATTATAAAAGTATGAAATTTTGGGGCCTACGGAATTTGGTACTTCAAGTTTGGACTGAAAATTTAGGCCCCAAAACATTATATAAGTATCTAAACAGTAAGGGGCCTACAAAATCAATACTATAACAATTTTAATTAAAATTTGGAGGCCGAAAGTGGGCACCGTAATGGCCTCAGGATGAACCACCCAAACCCAATTCATCTCTTATAAAGTTTGGTTTGCTTTGGCTTGGGGCACTGAAATTACCCAATCTGGAGGTCGAAAACCTTAAGTAAGGACTTGATGACTGATGATATTAAACTATCATTGTTAACAATTCTCAAATCACGCAGTAAGCTGAAATTGGGTTGTGCTCAGATTGACCTGCTTTTAACATGAACACCAAACAACTTCAAAGAAACACAACCCAAAACACGAAATCGCGGATATAAGTTACATCCTACATGGAAACAGTCCAAAAGTTCGTCTCCGTGTCCACCAAAAGTAACACGAGAAGAATCAGGTCATGTTCCAATTGCCTGTGTCTAGCACAAATGAGAAGTGCTGTAAAGTGGATGTTTCAGCTGCGTTCTGGATGTCGGCTGGTGGCCTCATTGCTTTCAGCCGAGAGGCAAAATCAGCTGAGCCACAGTATTAGCTTGCTTGCTATGATTTTGGTTAGAAGTTAAAGGAGCCAAAATTTGTATCAAAACATTTAAAAATAACTTTAAATATGTAACTAACATACAAAAAACAAGCCGACTTGAGTGAGACTAGCTCTTGCCAGCTGAAGCCAAGATGAGCTCCGTATGAGCCGAATTAGCCAAGCAAACGAGTGGCTCGACCGTCTCGACTTACAGCTCAATCTCCCAGCGCGGAACTATCCGACCGACCGACACATGACCCACACTTGATATGCATAAGTGGGGATTACACATATTGAAAAGATTCTTAGTGCTCCACTAAAGATTGATAAGCCCTAAAAAACAGGAGATAATAGCAATTTGCCCTACTAGAGTGGCATCACATAAGCATGAATATGTGGTGGATACATGGTCTACATTCATTTAACAGGGAAATCAAAACATAAAAGACAAACTGAAATAATAGAGGAAGAAGGCAACAAGGATTCTTTATTGGTGTTCCTCTCAGTTGACACCAAATTATATCATCTTGAGATGCCATTTTAGTTTAATCAAGCTCTTTGAAAAGCTACCAATCTATACTTTGTGCCCTTTGTATTTGATTATAATGAGATTCAGGCCTCTATGACCCATAAAAGCCCATTATTTAAGTGTTGTAGGCCCTGATTTCCACTTTTAATAGGTTAGGCATGTGATTAGCCGAAAGTCGAATCGTGTTAATTAAGGTCCCTTAAGCATTGCTCACATTTGAAGGGGAGTGGGTGTGTGATGTTCGTAGCTTTGCGGAGTGAACTGAACTGGGTCTGTTCATGGCTTGTTCATCGACTCACATTCTTGTGCATGTTCAGCACATTAACTTGTTCAAGCCAAGCCAAACACGAGCCTAATCAGATGAGCTAAACAAGATCTGCTCATTTAAGACAAACATGTAACTGCACCGTGCATATATAATTTTGAGTACAAAAGTTAGTTTCTTGTGTTAGAAAATAAGCCAAAGTTTTACTTTTCACATAATTTTCTTGTAAATTTGAAAGATCTGATCGTTTAAGTATATTAGTTAATTATGCAGACTGAATTAAGTGGGTTAACATAGATTTCAAGCATGCATGCATATAAAACTTCTATTTACTTTACTAAATGAGCTCATACAACCAAAAGCTGAAGAGAGCATCCATTGTTCTGATTCTACTCTGCTTAGATGACCGATCAAACTTGACCATCTTGTCGCGAGCTGAACCACGAGCCGTGTCCCTCCGTGGGATTGCCTACAGGGTATTAATTTTAAGTTGAAACATGCACAATCGTGTCATTTTGATGTGTCACTGTGACATAGGGTAGGAAAAGCCATTTAACATACTCATCCTGATGCTTATATCAGCTCTCAGCAACGAATTTAATTAGATTCGTATGGGACTAATTTGTCGATTTGGATATGGATTTTGATTATTTGATTATATGTTTACATATTTCTAGCTCTGAATTCAATCATAAATACATTTTACACATGGTGGAGCTTCTCATATCCGACTCTGAATCCAATTACTTGTGTTTTGGTAAATCCATATCCAAATCCAAATCCGTTTTCATCCTACCTATCATAGAACATCTTCTTGAGGTTCACATGTTCAAACACCTATTTCACATTGATGCCACTCGTTTTGAAAGCTTCGACGAGCCTTCTCCAGGAAATAGAAGTAGGGATCATCATGGATTTTTTTTTGGACAGCAACTGCATGTTCTTACATCCTTTTTTTTGTTATAAGAGGAGGCCGAAGCCTAACACACACACAGCATGCACCCCCTGGGAGTCGAACTCCACACAAGCAGCAATGACACCCAGAGCGAATGTGAGCTAGCTATTAAGTATCTCTCATTTTGGATGAATAAATAAAAAGCATTTAATTTTGATCACATATGATCACTCTTGTACGTACCATTCTGTATACATAACTATAAGTACCACACCCTACATTGTATTCGCAAACCACGACAGTATCGAGAATGTATCATACCAACCGTAAGATCTGGAGGGTCATTTCATAAGGGATGGAAGTGCATCATATTGGTGCCTTGGTGGATCTTTTTTTTCGTGTCTGGTGCTCACAGGGAACCCAAGGCTAGGTAATCGACACCCTGAGTCGAACTCATGATCTGCATCCTGTGATGTTAGCTAATTTTCTGAGTGCGTACGTTAGTGGATCTTTAGTGTTTAATCTTTTTAAGGAAAAATTAAAATTTTAAGATAGTTACCATACACAATGTCATATACTTACAAAATTGCAGATAAAGAAGTATACTTACCAAGGAAAACTAAAAGTTACTAGACACCTGGAGTTTAGAAGAGGATTTGTGTTATTTGTGTGGTCATACGGATGATACAGATTGAGCTGTCTGTCAATATCAACATGAGGATCGATTACCATTTAATACATATAGGTGCATTACATACAACACATAATAAAAGTTTCAATCACCACTTATTGATTGCATAGATGATGACAATGTCTAACATTAGGTTATCTAGTAACTCCTACTCTCTCTACTTACCAATTCCAAGTTTGAAATCACGATTAGGTTGATCCATCAGTATTGCAAGAAAACGTGTTTATTGATTATTTGAAAATACAAGATCATTATATTTAATAATAATTTGTTTGATAATTAAGAAATTACGCATAGAAGCATGATCGTTGGGATTTTGTGTAGGATCATGTGGGTGCCAAAGCTAGAGTAACATTCAAAGATGGTGCCACGTAAAAGACGACAAAAAGCTTTGTTGTTGCATAGGAAGTTGCGATTTATGTTGGTACCAAAGGAAATGATTGATAGAAGATTCTATATTGTGCATTTTGTCCTCATCATACATCTAACATGTGCAATCTCTTCAAGGTGTTTGTTACACACATATATAGATATATATATATATATATAGAGAGAGAGAGAGAGTGTGTGAGAAACTCGTAGTTGATAGACACCTTTTCATGCAAGATTATACTAGACAATATGGATTGAACTGTTGTCAACGTCAGCATAAGAATCGATGCAATTTAATGTGCATGCATGATGCAAGATGATATCTTGATCACCACCATCCAATTGATTGAATGAACGATGATGATGATCAAATAATATATTGCATGATATACATTCTAAGAGCTCCCTCTCTTTGCTATATATATATATATATAAGAGAGAAAGAGAGAGAGACATAGAGCAATATCTACTTAAGCACCTTCTGCAACAGCTTTTTGTAGTTCCCACATGCATAACTGTAGTAATTAATTACGCAGATACACAAATTATATATATATATATATATATATATATATATATATATATATATAATATTCTAGATTTAAGAAACTAAAGAACACATCATCCCCATCATTCAATTGTTACAGTAGGAATTCAAATTAACAGTATTATAAGGGAGAGAAAGAGAGAGAGACATAGAGCAATATCTACTTAAGCACCTTCTGCAACAGCTTTTTTGTAGTTCCCACATGCATAACTGTAGTAATTAATTACGCAGATACACAAATTATATATATATATATATATATATATAATATTCTAGATTTAAGAAACTAAAGAACACATCATCCCCATCATTCAATTGTTACAGTAGGAATTCAAATTAACAGTATTATTGTACCTTACATTTAATGCGTAATGTACATTAAATATTTTATATTTTATTAAACGCTCATTTCATAGATGAAACCGTTGTGAGGGTTCCTTGCGGTTTTCTACTTTGGTGGATTCTTCAAATCTAGAATCTCTGTCACACACACACACACACACACACACACACACACACACACACATATATATATATATATATATATATATATATATATATAT